>PVIJ01001987.1:0-176164 GCA_004024925.1 Scalopus aquaticus
GGGATAATAGGAGAAAATACCTTTAATATTATCTTCCAATTAAATAAAACAAACCCCATGCAGTTATTTCTTCTTTAATCCTTTCAAGTAAGCCAAAGTCAAAAAGCCAAAATACAGCCAGGAGGCAGTAATTATTTCTATTTAGCCACACACTCACCAGAAAATTCCTGCATTGACCTCATTGGCAGTGTGGATGAATCCTCTCTTTTTTATTTTAGGGACACACATTTATAATTAGTGCTTCAGAAGCGCTGCACTTCTTCGAATCTTCAGTGATAGGGAAATCAGGAGTACTTTGAAATACTTGCTCTATTGCATTTTACAGATAGGAAACTGAAGCTCATAGCCTGCAGTCACTCAGAGCTGGTAGGTGATGGAGACAGAGTTGGCCAAGTTTTGTTTGATTCTAAAATAGGGCTTTCAAACAATGCCTGAGTACACAATCTGCTTGCTGCCTGTTTGTATAAATAAAAGTTGTATCAGGACACACCACGCTTCTGTTTATAAAGCGTCTACACTGCTTCCATACAACCAGGGGAGACATGAATGGTAACGCATGGTCCGCAACTATGCCTTTGACAAGGAGGGGAAAAACCAGGGGGAAAGTGTTTTATATAAAAATAGAAAGAACAAAATGTAAATTGGAGCTCTAAATGCAAAATGGTTTTTGTTATACTAAGACATCAAAGAAGGATGTTTTGTAAATAAATGTTCTGAGGGCGTTTTCATTTTTTCCCCTTCTTTAGTCCTGGTTCTTTGCAGACAACTTAACTAAAGTGGTGACTTAAAAGGGATGTTGAGAAATATTTTCAGTAAGTTCACGGCAGGGCAGTATGTGCTGCAAATGGCACAGACAGCTCTGGTGTTGAATTTTGTGGCTCCAAAGCGAGCAAAAAACAATGAAGCTGTTGATGTTCCATAGCATGAATTAAATACTGACTCTGTCAGTCAGGTTATCTCAAGCCCAGCTAGCCCATTCAAATTAACTGATATTTAAGATGTCTGCTAGGTTAATTTAACTTCCATTTTTCTACGTATTTATGGAAGAGATTACAATAAATTAGTGTGTGTCTAGTAAAGTCATGTGGTTAGTGCCTTCAAAAGCAGTGACAAGGGATTTTACTTAGGAGAAGGACCTTCATCATTACTTTCAAAATATTCTACACAGCAAAGGAATAAGGAAGATGAAGATGCCTACCGAAACGCATGCTGTCTGGCCCTTCCCTGTTTATGTGTCCTAAATCACTGCCCCCTAAGGGGACAGGAAGCAGGGGAGTCCCGTGGGGGTGGCCTGTCTCCAGAACAGATGCTCCCCATACAGCCACACTTAGTGAGGATGTGCACAGAAAGTGTGAGGCTATTGATTACAATCTGGGTTAAGGAACATGGCTTCCCCAGGGCCCATGGGAAAACTAAATGGGGCACTGCTAGGGGCTCAGGAGGTGCCTGCTCCTGGAGGGCGAGCATGCAACAGGACTGCTCCAGTGTCTGGTCACCTGGTGGCGCACCCTGGTGGGACACATCTCTGAGAGCTGGGTCCAAGCTAATGGCTCCTAGATAAGCCTTCTAACCTGGGGCCCACATTTCCACCTGTAAATTGGAGAGGGTACTTGCTTTCTCTGAGAACAGGTGTGAGAGTGCAATGCTCCATGAAAAGTGTTTGGCCTAGGGTAGTGATTAGTAATTGTTCATTATTTTGATTATCACATCAAAGCTACTCCATTATGTTGCAGGTCTTCCTGAAATTAGTTGTATAAGGCATTCCTGTAACAAATATTCAATAGACAACTGTTATTTGCAAACTCATAGCTCTGGGTCACAGGAAAATTGATTAGACCTAAGTCTATCTTCAAAGACTTGGCACTATAAAAGAGAATGGAGATGCATGCAATTGCCTAAAAGAATAATGGGAACAGTAGCAGTTTCTAACCTGGGGCCTCCATGAGGGCTACGTGGGCTGTAGTCTGTCCTCCAGAGTGCAGCTAATGCTCTTTTCTTTCAAACCTCACAACAGTTGCTGAATGAACCACCAATATCCCAACTTTGTATCTGAGAACTCTAAGACTCTGGCAAACCAAATAACAAATCCAGGGTCACCTATGAAGCACAGGCAGACATGAAACCCGAGCTGAGGTTTGTCACAGCCTGGAATAGAGATGGGGCTCTGGGAAGTCTAGTTTAGGCAGAAAGGTACAGACTGATGGATTCCAGGATCTGTGAGTTTATCCAAAGCTCCCCTGACCGTATCCAAATCTCACACATAAACCCCCGTTTCCTTGCCATCCTCCAGAACGGAAATTCAGAGAGCACAATTCTGACAAGGTCCGATCACACCAACTCACAGCACAACAAGTCTAGAGCATGCGTCTCGGTGGCCGTGCAGCTGCTCAGTTGACGGTCCCTGGGAACCAAAGCTCATCCTGGAGGAGCTGGGAGGTCAGGCCAGACCCAGAACATGCCTCCGTCTCAGCTGGTGTCTTCTAGGCTGAAAGATGCAGCTTAGACTGTCAAGGGTCATTTTGCGACGTCCCATTCATTAAAGACATTTTCCTTCATTATTTGGGAGGACTGGATTTTGTTTCTTAAAAAGATTGAACTCTATCCATCTGGATTCTAGAAATGATGTCATGTCTCCTAACACAGACCTCTCCGCTTAGATGCTCAGCGCTCACCTTACAGCAGGCACCCCCTTATGGACACCTTGAGTCATTAGAGTCATTAGTCATTTTGTGTTTTAAGCCTAAATTAGTCTCCTGTGACTTCTGTCATCTAGGTCTGTCAGAGCAGTTCTTCCAGTTGTCCATGAGCACCTTGAGAGATGGAGTCCATGTGTCTGAGAAGGATTACTTCTCTGGGGTCAATAACCCAAATTTCTTCACAAATTTATCTCATTTCCTCTCATTCATGGTTATTTAGGGTCCTGGAGATCAGAGTCTGCGGGTGCTTCCCAGCTGTTCCTTTCTCTGCCACAGGACAGTCCTGGCGCTCTAGGACTCCCCTGCACTTAACCAGAACTGCAGGCTGTTTTCTTAGGTGCCTCATCCTCCCAGCTCGGGGGTCCTATATTACACATATGAAGTGCATTTCTGGAATCTAATTTTAGAATCTTCCACTTACTCCTGTAAAACTTCACTCTGCTAGTCTTGATTCAAATAACCAAATTTTCAACTTTATTTCCCACTGTGATGCTATTTCTCAGTTCATATATGCCTAATACTGTAAGTTATAGGAATGCTAATAAATATTTTCCATGGTGTCATTCAACCCACTGATCAAATATTGAAGATAAATTCAATGACAAAGTCATTCATAGAAACAAATCCAACTTGATAAAAAAGCTGATATCTAACTTTCTTAGTGATAACTGTTCCCTAAACAGCTGTTGCTAAACTAAAAATCCAGTAGGTGAGAGCTTATTCCAGAGAATCTTGAGAACCAAACCCACAGTACCTGCTTCATCCCAGGGTTTCCTGCGCCTGTGTATTATCCTCCAGGCCCTCATCCTGAGGTTTTCAGAGTCTCTGCCTGGACCTGTCCTCACTCTTCTGACAGAGTTCACCTCTGACTTTCCAACCAGTCTGTAGAGACAAAACTCTGGGACTCTGACCAGCCCTACCAGGCATTTTCATTGTTGTTTTAAATCCTGCCATAAGGGGCACACAATTTCTGTCCAGTTTCTCTTGGCAGACTTGGGGAAAACGTGTGTGTGTGTGTGTGTGTGTGTGTGTGTGTGTGTGTGTGTGTGTGCGCGCGCGCGCCAGAAGGCCTGAATTCCCCCACTAAGCTGGGCCCCTCCCATCCTTCTTTTCATAGCTAATTTAGTTAAGTGTTTAACAATGTACATCTGGCAGCTCCTCTCCGTTAAAACTGAAAGATTGAGGACAGCTGCCGCCCAGCTACCAGCCTTCCAATGCAGCCTCCATCAACTTTCCTGAAATAGCAAGACTCTGCTTCCGTCCATGCTTCCCTGGAATAACCCACAGGAGGGGGGAGAAGGATACTCCATTTCCTATGCCCAGACCACTTTATTTATGACCACCTAATGACTCCATATTTGGGAAAATATATCACCACCATGCGCTATGAAATCATGCAGTTGTAAATAGCTGATGTAAGTGTTTAAATTCAAAGGAACTCTCAAGATTGTGTATGTATGTAAATAGGCATGCACTTCTCAAGACCAAGAGTGTGTGAATTCAACTCCATTCTCTGACAGGCTGGGGTGTCTCTGACAGGACAATCGGGGTTCCAGCAAATTCAGGAACTTTGATAACTAAGGAACTCTTCAGCACTATCGTTCTTTCTTGGTCAAAGTTAATTAACCTAAATGAAGATATTTAGGGAGTTCAACTCCTTTATATTCAACTCCTTAAAAAAGACAACAACTGAGTCGGTGGTTGGAATGGAGCGCATACAACATTTTGGAGGAACTATTTTTACACTTTTCCTTAATTATCCATGTTAAAAATATTCCATCTCATTGCAACAGATAATTTTGTCTTTAAGCAGATGTTACAGCTGTCAGGGCAAGACAGAGGTGGTCTCTTCAGTTTGCACTCCACTGGCAGTCCTGCAGAGCTCCAATGGTTTTCCCTCTTAGATGCGTGTTGGCTGGACCTTGTGCATTATCAGCATTCCAGAGAAGTCAAACAGAATCCTAACCTGATTTGCAACACTCTGATGGTGTTCATTATTTAAGGTTCCTTGAGTTAGTTTGTGCAGTGAAGAATCACTTTATAAATCACTTTACAATCACCCTATAAAGGATCACATGTGGTCCTGCAACGTTTCTCAAAATGAGACATGCCTACCCCAGTTATATAGCTCATATTTCCAAAGCAACTTAGGTTTTACAATAAAAATCATTCTTTCTAAAACAAAACCCTTCTAGAGGGAATCAGTCTCATTCCAAGGCAGTTGAACTGACACCCCCAACCCCCAAATGAAATCAGAGGCTGAAATGTAGGTCAATAAAAGTTGCTGTCCTCAAGTTGGAAATGGAAACTATTATTCCAGACACTAACTAGATTTTTATTCCATCAGTGCTTGAAGAGTCAACAGTTGTCATCTGGATGAACAACCAAAGTTTGGGAGTCAGGAAATGATTCATGCACAACTGACCAAAGACTAGTTTCTTCCCTTTCAAATGTGTGGCAGTGGCCAACCTTCTCACCTCTTCAACTAAAGCACATTACAGGTGCTGTGTCCATTGCAAGCTCTAAGTCAATACTTCACGAGGACAATAACCATCATCATGACAATCTCTCAACACCACAGGGTGGTCTTCAACATTACTCAGGTCCATTGGTGGAGTTTTAATGGCTAATGGAGGAATCTGTAAAGATATTCCTTGTGATCAATTTGTAGAAATGTTCTAAGCATGATTGGGAAAGCTGTACTTTCTCCATTTGCACAACAGATGTTACATTGTTTGAACCCTCTACCTATTATTCAATAGTTTTTGTTTACTTGATTAGTCCCGCTAGCAGTAGGTGACCATTGTCTACTCATATAGCTAAAAATTGTAGGAATCATAAAAAGATTGTAAAGTTTATATCTTCATTGTAGACTCCTTTTAATGGACTAAATCAACTGTACTGGTCACATTAACTCTTTCAGATACGTATTCCATCTTATCTCCTATTCATGTTCACACTCTTCTTTTGTTTGAATTCATTCACTGTATCTTTCCCCATTAGCTTATTTTTAATATCTTTGAATTGCTTTGGTACACTAAGCAATATTTAGGTTTTGTTTTTAACACAATATGAATCTATAATCCAAAGTGAGAGTTTACTCCAATCATTTCATTAACTGATTTGTATACTTAGTTTCATGTCTATTATTTTTATGGTTCTTTAATAGACCTTTCTATATTGGCTGTAGTTTTTTTTTAACTTGAATTTTTCCTGATGATTTTGGAAATCATATCTACTATTTTTATTCAATTAGTAATGACAATAAACATATATTAGAATCCCATTTCTCGGCTTGTTATTATCAAAAATAAAATAATGTCAATTGATCATCCCATAGGTAATAGGAGAACTACTCTGCTTTCACTTTTTGTCTTCTGGTCCCCTAATTTTTATTTTTTAGTGATAGTATTGAGTAATTTGAATAAGGTCAATATTGCTAAGTTACACTTTTAATCATGCGTCCACTTTTGAGAATTATTTTTGGCATTTTCATTATGTTTGAGTATCATATTGAGGTTAACATTAATTTTGTTTCATAATTATCTGTTTGGGAGAGGATGTCTGTTTGACAGTTTTTTCACCTGTCTTTCTATATCATCAGTTCTCTGTCCTTAAATTGATTTTGATCCCTCGTTAATTTGGATTAAAAATAATTCAAGGAAGTTGTTTTTCTTTTATCCCCCAGGACATCCACAGAGGGTATACACTTTTGGGATGGAGTATATGGACAGTAGTGTTCTCCTGTTGTAGGATTTGAATATCATCTTGACTTGGAACAGGAGCCGAGGATACCAGATACAGCAAATAAAAATTCAGGTCACCCAGTTAAATTTGAACTCCAGTTAAGTAAAATAACATTTAGTATTAGGATACTGTAAATATTGTCTGGACACCCCACATTTTATCCAATGGTCTTAGTTGGCTCACTATCCTTTTATTCCTCATAATTCTGTAGGCTATAATAATGGTCTTGTTTATGTTGCAAAGGAGAACTGGGAGGTAAGCTTACCCTGCATGGATCTTCAATATACTTGTTTTTATATTTGAAATTAAAATAAATTATCAGGATAAGCCAACATATTCAAAATGTTTCATTAATTTTTTTCTGGCATTCAAAAAACTAGTCTTTCTTCAACTCAAGAAAATTTCCCCCCAGTTGTTCTTTAATAATGGCTCTATTTTCTTTGTTTCTTTGTCAGGAATTCCCACATTATATATGTGGGTGTATAATATATTTCTTAAAAATTTTTCTATATGGTCACATGATTTTTATCTTTTTCTGAACTGGGTGATATCAAGGTTGACTTCTACTCCATCAAACTTATTTTTTGCAGAATTCATTTTGCAATTCACTTCCTCCATTACAATTTGAAATGGATATTTTTTTAAAAATCTCCATTCTGGCTTCCCTAACCTTTTACTTTTCTCTTTCTCTGCTCAAATTTCATGGAAGAAATGTCTGTTTGAACTTTGTTGGAAACACAAGTCCGTTGAGTCCTCAAAATTTCCCATCTCTTATAGAAACTATATTTCATAGCAAAATAATTTTCTGATTCCTCAGAGTGGTCCCTCCTTTTGAACTGTGCTGGGCTTTTCATTTGTTTGGTGATTTTTTCCCTGCATGCTCACCATTACAAAGGGAGTATGATATTTGTCCAGCACTGGTCCTTAACTTCCAAGCCAGAATCACTCCAGTCCAAGCAAGGGGAGGGGAAAGGAAGAGAGACAAGAGTATTTATATTTACTAGTATTATTTTGCTGATTCTGCACTCCGGGGAGTTAGGAAGCAGGAGTAAGCCAGTCTGACATGGCTCTGTACCTAGAGAGAGCTTATCCTTACTCTTTAGTCTCTTTCCTAAGTTTTGGAGAGTAGTCGAGTTTATTGTGAAAGTATCCTTGGTTTTTGCCAGTCACAGGCCAAGAGTACTCCTGCTCTTGGCTTGGACTCAGAGCCCATGACAAGTGTCATCGGGGAGTTAGTGCCACTGTGAACGTGTGAATGGGATAATATCCATCTACATGAATCCCTAACTTACCCATCCCCTCCCCCACAGCACACAATGCTAGGCAAAACCGTAAGGCATCGGAGGGATTCCTCTAGTTTTAACTCCAAGGACTTCCCAGGTAGATTACTCCTCCTTTACATTTAAGGAACGGCACGTCCTCCTAGTATTCATGTCAATACATTTTGAACATGAGACACTCTCTACAGCTGAATCCCATTTCCCTCTGTTTGCATAATAACAGAACATGTTAGTGTGAAAGTTGCTTAGGATAATTTCTCATATTTCATAGCATATATACTTTGCTGAATTTTCTCCCTGTAACTAGGAGTCCACTTTTCTTTCCTTTGGAACAAATGGTATATGAAATGCTTTATAAATCCCATTTTAATTTGGAAGCTATTCCATGGACTATATTGTCCAATTTAACAATGGGTCCCATTGTCAAATTTATTTTCAATACAAAGAACAGCCATAGATTATCAAAACCTGCAAGTTGGTCAACATTCTTTCTATAGGTTTCTGGCAGAGTATTTTGCAGATAACATTTTGTGGAGGAAGCAATCGTGGCTTCATTCCATGATAGGCAAGTTGCCAGGAAATACTAAATCAAGTGGCAATAGAGTCCCTAAAGAAAGTTGTTCCTGATTTATGATGATAGTTCCAACAATACTGCTGAACTTTTTACACATTGAAGTGGCCACTGAGTTATGTTTCACATTATATCAGGGACAGCCCGTCTGCCAGATCCAGCATGCAGCTGGAATGCAGAAAAGCCCCATTATGTTAACTCCCAAAGTCTGGGAAAAACCATTTCTTTTCCCCTAAATACAAGTACTTGTTTGCTTCTCTCCAGCACATTTCACACCTTGTGAGTGTTATTTTTAAAAAATGGAGAACAGCTTAAGTTGGGTTTGGGGCTAAGGGGAGAGGGTGGAAACAGAGATGGTAAGAAAGACAGATCCAAGACCAAGAAGGAAAATGGCAGATGAAAACGGAGTAAGGTGTGCTAAGGATCCAGGAGGGGGCTAAGGGAATTTTGAGAATTTATCAAGAAGAAAGTTCAGCAGACTCATTTTCCAGTTGCTGGAGTTGCTTGGAACCCTTAACAGAATGTACACATGTGTGTATATGTGTCTGTGTGTGTTTGTGAAAGACAGAGAGAAATTGAGATCTTCTGTGCTTAAAGCTCCTCTGGAGCTTTAAGAAGAGCTTAGACCGGCATTACCCAATAGAAGTTTAATATAGCCACATGCTGTGACTTTACATTTTCTAGCAGTCACATTAAAAATAATAAAGTGAAATCATAAAATGACTTAATAATATGCATTTAACCTAGTATATAAAAATATTATCATTTCAATGCATAGCATACTTAAAGCTTATTAATGAGGTAGGTTATGGTTTTCTGTTCACACCGTGCCTTCGAAACCGGGTGTCTATCTGGAGACATGTGCCACAGCACACCTCCTTGGACTGGGCACTCCTCAGTCTTGGCTGTGCTAACATGTGGGTTGGGGTAGCTGGATGATGAACAATCACCTCTCAGTTTTAACTCATTCAGCTCTAGGCTAGTCTTTGTGTTCCCTAAAATGGAAGCTCCCACTTCATTTAGAAACCCCAGAATGCACCTCTCAAAGACACCAGGTCTACCAGCTACATCAAGAATGGTTCATGGAAACTTGTCCTTTTGTCTTTTCCATCAGCCTTCCTTACTCAAAGCAAAACTTTTTGGTTAAAAACTCCAGGACCTTGGGCCTCCCTGGTGACGTAACGGTTAAGCACTGTGCTGTGGAGCTGTCGGCAGCAGTGACATGAGTTTGACCCCCAGCCGGGAACTTCCCACATGGCGCAGCAGACCTCTCCTGCCTTGCCCGCTGCTCCCCTCAGCAGTGTATTTCAGTCCATCTGCCTGTTCTGCTCCCCACTGTCTCTGGTGAACCCTCTCGCTGCCCCACACCTCAGGCCTGTACCCCAGCTTGTATGCATAAATAAATAAATCTTTAAAAAAAAAAAAACAACAACCCAGGACCTAGGAAATAACACATGCAAACACCTTGGCGTAACCGCATTGCACTTGGACTTCCAGGAGAAAGTCATTCTTTCTTTCTTGGACTTTGTTTTCCCTTCCAACCTTTGTCTTGCCATTATTTCTCAACACATATTTTCCTTTATTCATGTCAGTCTCCATTTCCAGATTGAGTATGGATTGTGTGTGCAACTAATATATTCCCCTGTCCTGTCCTGGGGGATGACAGTTTCAGAAGAAAGAAAGAGGAAGTGAGACCCGAGCCCTGTCAGTCCAGCGGTACAAAGTCTGAAGCTCCACCAGAGCATCTGCGTAGATCACAAGACCAGCCGGGAGCTGCTCCCTGCAATGGCTCTCGAATAGCTACAGAGGGATGCAATTACCCACAACCAGGGGAAGTAGTAGGCATGGGTGAAGCTGTCCAGATGTGGTGAGATTGGTGGAGACCAGGGGGAACTAGAAACCACAGGCCCCACTCAGAGCATTTCAGCTCACTTTTTAACACTGAGACTCAAACAACACTGGACATTGCCCAGGAGTCCATGTGCATGGTTCCTAATAAAGGGGTATGTCCTGGGGATTCACATCCCAGCCTGGCAGCAGGTATCTGAGGCCTGCTGCTCTGGCTCCTACCTCCCTACCACCCTTCTTGAGACCTGCTGTCTATCCACAGCCAGACTTTAATTTTTTGATAAGCGGCTGTCATCCTCATCTTTATGTGTGTCTACAACCATCTCATTGACCTAATAACCAACCTCCTGACCTTATAGTTCCCCAGTCCTCACTCCCAAATAGCTCACAATTCCATTCATAGCTGGGCTTTCCAATGGGGTAAAATGTAACATGTGACTTGGCATCATGTGCAGTTTGTTTACTTTGAATTTGCTCACAGTGCCTAAGCCGCAGTCATGTCACAGCCCAAACTGGTGGAGACTTAAATCCACCAGTGGGGAGAACAGACCCTGCCGATGCCCGCATGGCCTGAGGCAAGCAGGAATACCTTCCTAACCTCTGCACTGTCAAAACCCTGATCTCCCTGCTGAGCTCCGCCAGTCTCCCTGCTGCGCTGTCTCTGTGTTCTCTATCGGTCTACTGCTGGGACTAGAGTCCTGCCCAGAAGTCTGGGTCTTGGAAACACTGATGCCTGGCCCAGTCCTGACCAGAGCCCTTCTCAAGAACTTAGACTGTGCTATATGCTCCAAGCGGTGTTTCAACAGATCAAGCAGAACAAGAATATCCTGCTTTCCTCTTCCACTCACTTACTGGAAACTTCTGCTATTGCCCAACTACTGGAACAGACTTCCCCTTGGAAAGTGACACTCACTTGGATCTTGTCTGTATTTGCCACACCTATTTCCAGCTTCCTCTTCCTCCTGGCTGTAGCCCTAACAGAGTAAGATAGTAGTGCGAAGAAACAGAGAAAATGGCCTTTATGTCCATGTCTTCCTTATTGGGAATCAATGAACTAAAGCAAAGAGAAGGGTTTTGTGTCTAAGAAATCTGGTTTTAAATCTTGGCTCTAAGATTTAATAAGGCAGATTATTTAACATATTTGAGTCTTTATTTTTTCATCCTTGAGATGTAATCATTCTATTTTGTAAGGTAGTTGGAAAGATCTGAAAAAAACAGTGCATAGAAGCCATTTAGCCTACTTAACAGACATTCGGTTCTCAGTGTCTATTGTTACAACTGAACCAGCACATTGCCCACATTGCAGCTGTCAGCCTCTTACCTCTTGCCTCCTCTCAGTCACCATCAGGAGGTTTTTCGTGTTTGATGCCATCCACGACTTGGATCCATGGATTCATTATTTTCCACTGATGTGTAGACTGACTAACAACACCCCAATTCATTCCCAGCTCCCTCCTCACATTCTTTGCGTGTGACTGAGATGCCTTTGGTCCTTCACAGGTCTTTACGTTTCTTCTTTCAAGAACCTACATCTCATAGTTTGGATGTCTGGATTTGGGAGGGGCATTAGGCTCAGTCATCAGGAAGGCCAGAAAGAGATGAGTTCATGTAGATTTCCCTCACAGTATAAACCACTGTTGGGGTGAAAATAGATCTTCTAAATATAATGTGTAGATATGGTAACAGTTCATCATCAAGATCTTTCCAGGGGTACATTTATTGAAAGTCAACCACATCTGAGCTGTCTCATAAGATTAAGCACTGGACATTGTTCTTGCCTCCAGAGTCCATTCTAGAGCTCAACTCTGTTAGGTTACAGATAAATGTGTGAGGGTAACAACATTAGCTCCTATGACTAGCCCGATTTCTCAGTCACTGAATGCACAAAGGTGTGTTTCTCACATAATATCTGATATGTGTCAGGAAGCCCCCTGAATCTTGAGCTCTGTGACACAGGACAGTGGCTTCCCAGGCCCCAGCAGCAGGTATAAAGGAAGTATGTTGGTCCTAACCTGCTCCTCCTAGAAGTCACCCTTGTCACTCTGCCCACTGCTCATTGTCCAGAGCATTTGGACTCACTGCAAGGGAGGCTGGAAATGTGGCAAGCACATTAAATATGAGCAGGGTTCTCTCCAGGGTGTGTGTGTGTATGTGTGTGGGTGGCTGGGTGTTTTGGAAGATGCTGGCTGGGTACCTGCATGTGTATTCCGGTGCCTTTTATGTTCCTAAAGCATCTCGACACTTCTCTCCACGTCCCGCTATTCTTTTGAGGGTACTTGTGTTGGGTCAGCCTCCCACAGTGTCTTGTAGGAACTAGGTGACTGCAATTCAATTTAGCACCACTCACTCGCATGCTCATGCGCATCTTTTATAGTCATAATAAAAGCAGGGAAAGGCATTTATATCAACTATCATGGACGTCTCAGGTTCGATGCTAATAAGTACTTCACACTTAATCACTTCACTTAATTTTTATGATCGGCCTATGAAAGTGATGCTATTTTTATCTTCATTTTACAGATGAAGATAGAGGCTCATAGAGGTGATTTAACTTCCTATAGTGAAAAGCAGATCGCGAGAAACTGACACTGTCAGCCAGCTCACAAATCTCAGAATGCTCCCCGCAGACCTCGCCTCACACCGGGCTGGGAGGAAAGCCCGGAGTGACAGGGCGAAGAAGGGAGCTCTCTCCAGGTTTCGAGTGAAATGATTCCTCTGGGTTTTCTTGTTTAGGTTGTGAACCCAAGGAATTCAGGAAAGTATTGGGAACATTGACAAACATTTGGAGTTCTCCTTTCACAGGTTATATTTTTTCTTACAGCACAATAAATAACATTTCCATTGAGACATCAGCAAAGCTCCTTAGTCACATTTGCCAGAGTTCCATGGAGTTTTTCATGCAAACAAAGATTGTATTCTGACACTAGGAAAACTCTTTTCCTTAGCTATTCACAATGTCACTGGGTTTATTTAAATAAACTCCATTTTCATACAACTTTAAAATCATCATCAATTAAAAAAAGTGATACTTCATCAAAATTATTTCTAAACTTTCCAAAATTTATTTTTCCTATTTGAGCTTATCATGACTCTCTCCAAAAGTTCAAAAATTAATTTGGGGAAAAAACAAGAGTTGCAGAGAGCTGAGCGCTCACAGAGACACACACCACTTTCTGAGGAGGATTTTTGAGACAGGGCAGCCTCTGCCAGCAGTCACCAGGGTGCAGCTGGGCTGTTGAAAGAACATTTCACTGTTGCCTCCCGGTCCTCACTCACTGTTTATTCAGCTTCATGTGTCTCTGTGAGCATACCTATGTACTGTCATATTCCTTCTTTACCCTCGCATTGCCCTTTGGCACTTCACACTTCACATTTGGTACTTCTGATTCCGATTTCTAATTTTTCCCTTTAATAAATAACTCCAGTCTGGGGCTACTGAATTTTCACTGAGGGACCAGGAAAAAAATGAAATCAGCACACTGATAATATATATTGAGCTTTGAAAGTGCATCTTCCAAGCCCTACTAACTCCATGTCCACAGTGGGACTATTTCCAGCTATTTCCTTTGATCACGCACAGGAGGAAGGCTTAGCTTTCCAGCGCACTATTACTCCCTGAGAGCTAGCCTGCAGGGGGCACCATGGCCCATTCCCCATCTTCACCCTGGGTGCAGCCTGCGTCGGTCACACGCCGCCAGAAGGAACTCAGTACTGAACACAAACCCAACATTTTCTCCTTTAGCATCTTCCTGTGTAACTGTCATCACCTCGTCATGATGCCCCAGTCATTGTCCCCAGAAGCCCATGCACCTGGCCTTCTGCCCCTAAGTCAATTGCTTACTCCAGGATACCCCTTCTGCTTAAGGATAAACAGAACCTTGGGGAAATCTGACTGATCCCAGTCCATACTCCCCTAAAACAGTTTGCCAGTGCTGAGGACTCTTGGCCCTCACCCTCCTTCTCAAAGACCTGAACTCAGAGCCTGGACCTTCCCAGCCTCTCCCTGCATGACCAGCAGTGCTGCAGCGGGTAGACTTCATAAAGTGGCATAAAGTGCCTTGAGGAAAGGCAAACCCACTGGTGGGCGAACTGTAGGCAGCGCATGTGACTGGTGGCATGTGTGAGAAGTGAGTTGCCTGAGGCATTAAATGCACAGATTTCTGGGGGGAATGAAGTGGCTGGAGCAAGAGCCTAGAAGAAACTGATTAAAAGTCCAGGGAGACCATCAAGGTGTGGCAGTAGGACTGACCTCTTACCATCGCCCGCATTGACCCTCTTGTGGAATTTGTGTTTTCTGGCACAGCAACCTCAGGAGTGAACAGGTCAGAGGCCCTGGTTCCAAGGACAGCAGAACGATGGTTGGAGGAGAGGTGCCTCTGAGTGAACACAATCAAGATTCTACTTGAAGTTGGAACACTCACCTGGTCACTTTTGGGCCACTAATGTCAGTGTAACAATAGAGAAGGAGGAGGAGGAGGAGAGGGATGAGGAGGGAAGGGAAAGGGGGAGGCGAAGAAAGAGAAGAAGGAGGAGAAGGGCAGTATTGGTGAGATCACTGGTTCCTCATTGCTCTGAAGTTAGGGTTTCTCCCATGTAATGGACGCTGGATGATTTGCTGGTTTATCTCTTGGGATTTCCATTGCCAGTGGTGATGAGCCAGTGAAGATGATGCAGCAACTGCCAGCTCACAGGGGCAAAACAACCAGGAACTTAGATGCTGTGGGTAAGAAAATCAAAGTTCTCATAATAGGCCAGTGACCCAGAGTGCTGGCTGACAGTGAGGGAATTCTAGAATAGTTGGTGGAGAAATAGTGGATAATAGCTTTTGCCTCATAGACAGCTGCAATAGTCATTGTAGCTTGCTTTAAATTAAATTTTTGTAGATTACAGTTAGTCACTGCCTTGAAGGTGATTCTGTAGCAAGTGGAACTGAATGCATGGTATGAGCAGATAGGACTGGTTTAAGGGTGGGTTGCAATGGATACTTCTTGGACATCCATCAAATGGTCTCAGCCTCACCTGCCTCTTATTCTGCCACCACAGAGCAACCAGTACTCTGATTAGCACCTTTCATGCAGGTATAACTTGGAAGCATCACTCTATGTGCTTTTTGCTCTCTCCCCCAGTGTATTTGTGAATCTCAGTGCTCTCAGATGCTCAACTCTGGTATGTCAGAGGGGTGACATCCTATGTGAGGTTCATTGACAAGTGTGGAATGGGTACCAGTGGATAAATACCTTACCCATTTCTAGTCACCACTTTTGCGCTCTCTCAGCATACCAGTCACTCCCTCACTTCCAAGGGGTATCACCAGCCTGGGCGCCCTTAGCATTCACTTCCTACATCTTGAGTTTTTAGTTCTTTTATCAGCTCATCTCCATTGACCTTCACCTCTGCCCCACTTTATCACTTTGCTTCTGTTGCCTCCCAGGTCATTGTCATCACTGATTACTACTGTATCCCCAAGTCCAAAATTTAGACACCCTACCCTTTTCCTCATCCTTCCACCTTTCAATCCTTTCATTCAATTAGTCTCTCTTACACTGCTGCTGTAACATCATCTAGGTTTCCAGGAACTATTCTTTTCATTATCTCACTGTCTTCTCTTTTCCGCTGTTTCTTATTAATCCAATTAAGATTCCACAGAATATTTTTATTACACTTGCCAATTTCTACAACTCCCATATTTTTCCATCTCACTTGAGAAATTCTCTTAAGAATTAACACATCTGTCCAACATGTTTGTACTTATATTCCAGGTACTAATTGCTGTTAGAGAAACATCACAAAGCTGAACAATTTGGTGCCATTATAATAGCTGCCAACATTTATTGAGAGCTTAATCTTTGCCAATCACTATTCTAAGCACATTATATAGATTATCTCATCCTACCTCCAACATCAGTTGGAAATCTGCCCAGAAATTATGTTTTCAAACCCCTGAAATTCACTCTCATCACAATACTTTCTCTCCTGCTGTTCAGAGAAAATAGAAGTCATCAATTAACAACTCGATACAAATATTCCCAAATATTCCTTCACTTTTTAGTAGCATTCTATAGAAATGATTCCTCCCTTCTAACATAAATGTTTTTCTTGGCTTCCTTAACATCACACTCTGCTAGTTTTTTCTACCTTTTTGTTCCCTTTTCACTTATCCCATATTCCTTTCCTCAAGCTTTTAAACAAAAAACACTGGTGATCCTTAAGAGACTCCATTCTGTCCTGAAATGCTTTCTGTGGATTGCTTCCAATTGATTCTCCAGTTAGATGCTTAATGCAGCTCTCTCTCTCCTAAGTGCAGACTTGCTAGACAATTCCACTTGTATCTAACCAGACACAAACTTCCTGCGTAACCTTTTTCTTTGTTGCGCTCGATCACCATCCACCAAGCCCCCCAATTCAGCATGGACCCCTTTACTCTCCCTTTCCCCCACTACCCATGCCCACACCTTTAAATCACTTAATTCCATAGTTATTACCTCATAAATGTCTCTGGAAATTATCAACTTTTCTGCAAACCCACTACCATTGCTATAATCTGGATCATCAGCTCCCACCTGCATAACTGCACGAAACTTCTAGCTAATACTTATCTCTGTGCATCTGTATCAAATTTAATTTACCTCTTCAGGTTCATTCCTGTCAACACATGTTTATATATGCTTCTAGGACTGACTCCTCACCCTTGAGGCCTGGGAATAGGCACTTTGCCTAGCGCCTATCTTGGTCTCCCCCAACACAGCTCCTACCATAGTTTGTGTACCACAAAGTTGTGTTGAATGAATTAATGGCTACTAAATTAAAGAATTCATACATTAATAAGTAAATCTGTGCTATTTTAGCCTTGTAACTAACTCAATGTCCATATTTTTGTTACTTTTCATCATAACACCACACACAAATTTGAAATGATAATCATTCAATTTATTAAATGAGTATATGCATCTCAGTTTCAGAGACTAAATCTAAAGCCTTAATATTTATTTTTGAACACAGTGGATAATGTTTAATTCCGTGAAACTGAGAGATATATGAACAAACTTGTTGCCTTTCAGAAAGGCCGCACCCCACATACCTCTGTCTTCATTTTGTTTCCATCACTTTGATTTTGTGAATTGCAAAGAGGATGAAGGTATGGCCTGAGTACCCTGAAACACTGAGTCTACAAGTCTGAATTCTGGGGATGTTTAGACTTTAGGGTTAGGGTTCTGTCCTAAGATACTGTGATCTAACACCTGCTATCTCCTCTACCCCGACTCTTTCATAATTCTGAATGAGAATGCAATGTACTCTTCCTTGAGTCCATGAGTGTGGCTGGAACAGGATGAATGATGGCCACTCACACCTGTAGGAACGGAGAGATAGACAGCGTCTACTTTCTATATCATGCATCAGAAGGAGAATATTTACCTTTTAATTGAGACTTGTTTAATTGAGACCAATTCAAGTTTTAATGATTCAAAGCTCGCATCCACTACAAGTACATAATGTGTGGGTTTTCTCTCTCGATGTACTTCACCTTCAAAAGACAAGATCATGAGTCAGATCACGCAGTAGCAAGTAAATATTAACATCTGAGATTCAATCAATGTCTGAGAGGCAGTTATGGGAAACAGGATGATGGCAAAGACTTTGTTCTGATGTGAGCTGATGAAAGGCTGTCTGCCGTCCAGAATGGAAAGAGGCAGAGCAGGGCAACTGAGAGTCTGAGTGTCCCTCACATGTGCATATCTGCAGCAATAAAGAATCTGGGGCATTAGCAATGACATCAAATCAGCCTGCACCATTTAGCTCTGACATGCTTGAGTGTGAACTCTCTATAAAATGTCACAGTGCAGAGAGAACAAGAGTGATAGGGGACCTGGTGACCTCCCCAAATCACACACACTGCACATCCCTGAAGGCTGCTGGGAGTCATGGGTCTGTGAGCAGGGAATGGATTTAATGTACCTCATGGGATCTACTCCCACACAGCAGTGTAGGGAATGTTTGGAAAAAGAGAGCTTTGTACTGCGCACCCCGCACAGATGTGTTGCATCAGTGGCAGCGCTGCCTGGGGACTTCCCTCCCAAGTCTGCACTCAGAAGGGCAGACACTGTCTGTCTGGGGTCCTGGAGTCACCCATTCCAGGAATGTGGTCACAACCACAGACTTCTAATTTGTAATAACTGTCATTGTTCTGTGGTCAGGCAACAGAGCCCGAGTGCACACGGTATAATTTTTTTCTTTTCAAGAAAGCGGGATGTGTTATCAAAATGCATTGGTCTACATCTACCACTGCGGCTACCTCTACCAACCCCAGCCCAGAAGTTGTAGAGTTCTTGGTAATGCCCAACGTGGCTTTAATTATCTCACCCAACTCTCACCTAAATGCAATTTTCTGGGAGTCAGGTCAAACAAGCATTCGGAGTCTCATCCATTCAGTGAGAAATCAGATAGTGAACATCTTCACATGTGCGTCGGTGGTTCTAGGCAAAATAGAATCATAACTGCAGTTTGCCTCCTATGCACATACCCATATCCTAATACAACCTCTAACACATTTTTTTTTAACTCATGTCTTAGGGAGACAATAATACTGTTGTCTAGGTTTAAAAGATAAGGGGGGGGGTGGCGGCAGAATTTATTCCCTTAAATTACATACAGTATTGTTAAACAATGTTATCTCAATAATTAAAAAAAATCAAAATAAAAAAAAAAGTAGAAAATTCGACCCTAGTTATTTTGGGTATCAAATTCAAGTACAACTGACTATGCAAAACAAATATATTTAAAACAACAATGACATTCAATAATAAATAAAGTTCTAACAAAGTAGGAAGAAGAATAGAGAAAATAAAAGGGGAACATATTGGATTAGTAGGAGGGGAGATGAAAGATAAATAGGAGAAAATGAGGGGAAGCCAGGATACAATGTACTGTCTGGAGCAGATTTATTCCACAGATACATAAAAGAAAAAAAAAAAAACTTAATGATAAGAAAGAAAGAGCAAAACAAGTAAAGAAATGAAACCAACTTTGTAAAAATAACAGACAATAGAGAAATGGAAATCTAACAAATAATTAGCTAAGAAGACATTAGGAAAAAATGTCATACAAAATTGTATTATCGGACACAAATAATATGTTTCTTGCAATGAAAGAAAACAAATACAACAGTCTTTATGTGTAACAATAAGAGGAATATAGGATAGAAAACACTAAGATTTGTCTAATTAAAAACCACAGATTCATTAAGTAAAAAGTGATATCCAAAAATGAAAACTATTATCTAACTATAAGTTTCACCTCAGCATTTATTCAGACAGACCACAATGAAACTACAGACTTTGGAAGGGGAAAGTATGACTCAGATGCTCTCTGCTTCCCAAATTGTCATGTGTCTCGTCTATGGGCAATAGAAACACATTGTAAGTCACATAACTTCATCCAAATGTGAATAATCCATGTAACTTCCTGGAAATTACTCTTGAAAACACAAGCCAGCAAAAGCATATTAGTCAAAGCTAATTAATTGGAAACATAACAATACATAATTATTAACTATATATTAATTACTAATTAGAAATAAGCAAAACATAATTAATTTGAAGTGAAGCAATAACTTATAGTTAAGTAACACATTTAACTTAATTAAAAATTATATATGATAAAACTTATATTTTAGGTAATTTAATTGAATCCAAGAAGAAAGCTCAGGAATATTTACAGAAAGACAAAAATACCCAGTATCTAACAAGGTAAAACTGATAATGTGTAGAATCCAATAAAAAAAATACCAGATGGGCAATGAAGCAAGAAAATATAACCTAGAATGAGGGGGAAAATCAATGAACTGAAATAACCAGGAAATGAAACAGATGATAAGGTAGACTAGGACATTAAAAAGTGTTTTGACTAATTTCCATACCTTTCAGGAAGGTAGAGGATTGAATGTATTGATATCTAGAAGACATAAAACCTACTAAAATAAATTTAATATCTGTAAGTGAAAAGTACAATGTGTGAGATAAAAAAGACTTTGGATGAACTGAAGATACATTTGATAAGTTAAAAATTACAAAAGTAAAGATGAGCGAACTCAAATACATAGAAAAAATACAATGTTCAGCAGAGTGCAGAGGAATGCAAATTCTCAAAAATGAAAAGGGCATGAATAAACTATAAAAATACAATGGTCAGATACATGTGTAAGTTGAGTCCCCAAAGGAATCAGTAGGAGACTGAAAAAGTATTTGAAGAAATAATTGCTGGCAAGGTACCAAATGTGAGGAAAATTATAAACCCAAGGATTGAAGAACTTTTACTAACCTTAAGAAAAAGAAACAAGAAGAAAACTGCACCAAACTATATTTATCAAATTATTAAAGAATAATATAAAGAGAAAATTCTACAATTAACTAGAGAAAAACAAACAAACAATAACACTTCAATACAAATAATGGATGGCAACAGATTTCTCACCAAAAAGGTACAGAGTAGAAGGGAGTGGAGAAACATCTTTGAAGTTCTGAAGAAGAAAGCATTTAGCCTGAAAACTTTTTACTAGTAAAAATATTTTTCAAAACTTGTGGCAAAAATAGACTTTTTTGGATGTATAACAGCTAAAAAAATTCATCACAGGTAGAATTGAAGCACAAACCTGTGAAGTCTGTCTAGAGAAATGAAAATAGCATCAGATGAAAATCTTAGTCTCCACAAAGTAATAAAGAAATCAGTCATATATTTCTTCATGTTAATAGAATATAAAATAAAATGACATCATTTCAATAGATGGAAAAAAACCTGACAAATTCCATCATTAATTTCTATTAAAAATTCTCAGGAGCAAGGGCTCTTGATGCTGGTCAAAATAGGGTAGCCCCTTTCTTCCCAAGTCAACTAAAAACCCTGAACATAACACAACAAATAATCATAGGAAGACTCTGACAGGGGGCTCCCCAAGGGCCTCAGGACAGGAGGGACAATGTGGTCCTAATTTCCTTGGGTGTCCCTGTAGCCCCCCATATATTCTGAATAGGGTCCTGCGGGAACCTCCCACAAGAGGGAGCGACTAGGCATATAAATGTTCAAGATGGACACTTCCAAATATAAACTTAGGGGGACAAAGTTCAGTTCTTTTAATTTTCCTTTTTTTTTTTTATTGAGATAATGTTGGTTTACCACATTGTAGGTGATTAGGGAACAGGTTCACAACTCTTCAGACATATGTCACACCCCCACCATCAAAGTACCCACAGTCCTTTACCCGAGGCCACGTATTTCATTTCTTAATACTCAAAGACAGAAATTCAAAACTGACTGGATGGGATCAAAAGTAGAATAAAAAACATGTGGTTTGGAAAGGAAGAATTGCAATTGTCTTTATTTGCACATGAAGTGATTGTCTATGTAAAGTATCCCAAGGAAACCTTTTTAAAAATCCTAAAACTTGTGAGTTTAGCAAAGTTACATGATTTATATATGGTCAATGCACAAAAAGCAACCAAAATTCTATTTAATAAAAATGAGCCTGTGGAAACTGAAGTTAAAAGCATAATTCTATTTATAATTGCTCTCCAAAAATGACATACTTTAGTGCAAATTTAACAAAACATGTACACCATAAAAAATAAGCAATTTCAAATCCAAACATTTGCTTTAACAGTATGTTCATTTTGAAGAAAAGCAAATATTTTTGCATATTTTCAAATTTAATTATTTTTAATTTATTAAAAAAGCAAACCCAAAACTTCAGACCTCTGATAGAAGTAAGGGTTGCTATGGATATGTAGACCAGAAAGTGAGAATGGAAAATAATGCATGTACCCAGAAAAGGAGGATTAGGACAATTACCTGTACCCCTAGAAAATGATGACCCACACTTCTATTTGTTGGCCCAGAAAGAGACTCCCAACATAACACTGAGCATAAAAAGTAGGCCAAACAACAGCTGTTCCAGTGTGACCCACTCATGCAGTGTTGGCATATGTGTCAACAGGCATAAAGAAATCTCTGAACAAATCCTGATCTGTGTTAACAATAGCATCAGGGCTATTAGGACTTGGGATTTTTAACAATGAATTTATACCATTTTACAATTAAACAATAAAGCTATTTTTAAAGCATTCATCTTCAAATTAGAAATGCATGCAGTTGAGGGTGTGGGCAGGAAGTTGCATGCATTGTAATATTACTCTGTTTATGGAATGTATTTGAGAGAAGCTATGAAAATTTAAAGGATGCATATGTATTGGCCAGGGGTCTTATCTTATGTCACTGAAGAGGAGCATGCTGGGAAAGTTGTGGCTGGGCACAGTTGTGAACTCTAGCATGCCCCGTTTCCAATTTAGCCAGCACGGCGTTGCATTATTTTATGATCGTTTTCTGGCTGTAAAATGTCTTGGGAGGTGCCTGTTCCTAATTATACAAATTCACCATTTGGGCTTGGAGGCCACAGAGATTCTATAAGATTGTTTGTAATAGACAGAAGAAAGAGAAAGACACAACAAAGTAGGGTGGGGGGGGAGGCATAGGAAGAGAACAGAGAAGATGAGTCAAAGGTGAAAAAAAGAGACTAGGAAACACAGCATTATAGTAGACCAACTGATATGGGTTCCATGAAATAATTTTATAAGAAGAACCTGGATCTATTTGAATCGACCTAGCGACATGTCCAGAATTTACTGTTTAGGTGACAAAAGCCTATTTCTTTGGTATTAGGTGACAGAATATAAAACAAATGAAATATTCAGGCTTCACTTCTGGTTTTGTTTTTAGGAAAATAGCTTATACATGTGTTCACATAAGCTTATGCATTTGATCGCTTAGAAAAATGTGAAGGGACACACACCAAAGTGTTAACACTAACTACCTCCAGGGGGTGAGTCTGGGGGAAGGTAAGCATCATTAACATATATGCAATTGTTGATGGATCACGGGTGAATTGGTGGTGGGCTACCCAAGGGGAATGCAAAATGTGAAAGACATAAATAACAATAAAAATATATATTATAACAAAAAAAAACATATATGCAATTGTGTACTGCATAGATCGTTAGTTGAACACATACTACTTTTATCATCTAAAAAATTTAATAAAATTTGAAAGCAAATTGAATAATCTTTAAAATTCTCCTCAAAATAATAATCCCTTGTCCTTCTGTTTTGGGTTCTTATTTTCCAGTATTCAGTGCACCTTGCCATTAACTCCTTTCCCCATTCACCCATCCATTCATGCTCTGTCCATCCGTCTTTCTGTCCACCTGCATCCAGCTGCCAAGCAAGCTCACAGTGCCCAGGCCCAACCCCTCTGCCAGGAGCTGGGGCCCCAAAACAGCTGGAGATTGGAGCATCAGGGCAAAGAAAGACACAGAAGACCCATAACATTGTATTTAACTAGTGCCACTTACTGTGCAGAAAGTCCTGCTCAACCACTTTCAGGTAACTGAAATCCCACTGGAAAAAGAGTGGAGATTTCAGGTGGCAGCATAAATCTGAGAATGGTCTTGTCTTTTGGAAATGTAAGGAATGTTTCTAGTGAGAGCTCTAGGGAACAGCTTTGCTAGACTTGCCGGTGGGGGTGGTTGAAAGTCATCTTTCACATGGCCCATTGTCTCAATCACTCAGATACTACACTTTTAAAGCACCCCAGAGATACGATTTTTTTAACACAACAGTTTGAGAACCACTTTTCTATAGACTGCAAAAGCCAAGTTACAAAAGGTGAAGTCAGATATTACAAGGTACTAAGGGACATTTCCCCGGAGTGGGGGGAAGCTGTTCGTGATGAGGAAGCTGTTCGTGATGAGAGCGATTGCTGCCCCAAGGGTGGCTATAAAGCCTGTGGTCCCGGGCGGCTGATGGTTATAGGAGCCCTGAAGCCCCCCGCAGTGCAGAATAGTGAGCTGAGCTGCAGAGCTGAGCGGGAAGCAAAGTACTCAGAACAGAGACACCCCTCTCCTGGCAGGATAAAGAAGAACTAAGATTGTACCCTTGGCTCTTGGTGTGGCACTAAGGGGCTCTGAGAAGCCCATGCAAGGTGGGAAGTAAGGGGACAAGCATCATGCCACGTGCCGAAGGTGCTGGAGCTGGGGACGCCCCAGGGAAAGCATTGGCATGCTACTTGGAGAAGCAGGCCCTGCTTTTCTGGAATCTGAACACCCAAGGTCCAAACTTCAGGGGGGTAGGATGGCAGCCTTGAAGACTCAAGATTTATTTTGGTAAGCTAGGCCAACCAGAGAAATCGCTGTCTTTGTGTATGAGTACAGGAGGGAAGATGAGCTTTCCACTACTGGAAAGATGCAGCACGAACAGGTGAGCCCCGGGACCCAGCGCCACATCCCGCACAAAGGTCTGGAGAAGTTAAAGCCAGGGGGAGATAGGAAGTCACACCTTCAGAGCTGCAGAGGCTGGAAAGGACATCCTGCTCTGCTTCCGAGCCCACTAAACAGCAGACACTCCCTCTGCCCCTGGACTTCTCTAAGAGGCTCTCGTCTGGGACCCCATGCCCCAGTGCCCTATAGGGAACCAGGAACCAGGACCAAAGGAGGATGCAGTGGTGGCAATGCCACCAAGCACACGGGCCATAAGCAGCTCTTGTCCATTTGCCTGGACTCATGAGCCCCATGATCCTGGTTCAGTTCAATTAATAGAAGGAAGAGAGCCCCAAGAACCAAGGATGGCCAGTATTGCATTTCTTGCTAGCTCTCTTCACAAGGAATATAGATGCTTGGAGCCAAGGTGTAATTTGATTTAGAAAATAAAGAAACGTGATGCTTCTTACACCTGAATATGAAGGAGTGACTTATAACTTCCACCATCTACTTATCAATTTTGTGTCCACATGTAAACGATTTTAGATCACCTTGACTTCACCGTTGAAAGCTGCATCCCCCTTATCGCTCAACATCCAGCCTGTGTCAGGCACTTTTGAAAGAGCTAAAGTTTATATAAATATTATGTCTTAAGTTCTTATCAAAAATCAAGTTTCCAGTATTTATGTTTTGGATTTCTTGCCACCTTTTGCAGGTGGGGCAGGGAAGGGTGGGGTGAGTTCCTAGCCAGAAAATTTTAAAAGTGGCTCTCAAGAGAGTACGGAGCTGAAAAGTAAAGAAGGCAAACCTTGAATGTATTTGCGGCAGCCTGAAGCAATTTAAGAAAGTAGGGTTAGAGGATTTGTCAAAGAAGTAGGCATGGAAATTATTTCCTTTTCTATGCAGATAGATGAAAATAAGAAAATGGTTATCCTAAGAGGTAATTCACCCAAACGGAAAAGCCTCGGTATCCCCACACAAACTATACATTTTTTTTTTCTAATACATATACTTACGAGAAAATTGTTTCTTGTTGGTAGGAATGCTATGTATTTCACATCATTTCATATCATACTATGATATGTTGCATATCAATTGGTACAAAATTCAAAAGAAACCAAAGAAATACCAAAGCCTCATAAAAGTTGGTCTTTTCTCTTTACCTTTCAGCCCTGCAGTTATCCTCCCTTGAGGAGGCTACTTGCTGATTTCACCTCTTTCTCTGCAGAAATATCCTGTGCACATTGAAATGTATACATATATGTATACATATCAAATGTCACACAAATGGCACTTTACTGAGCACATGCTCTGCACTCCCCTTTTTTGAATTAGTTGTTTTGTTGTGATGATGAACCAGAATTAATTGAGCCACGCCCCTCCGAGGGCACAGGAGAATGCTTCCGCTTCCGATAGTCGCCTGGAAAATAAATATGGTGAAGTATTTCAAAGGTTCTTTTGTTGGGAAGGTCAGGATTTGCCTAAGATATAGAAACTGCGTTGAAGGAGCGGTACTCTGGGCCGAGGTAGCCATGGAAGATCACCTGAGAAGAGTGGTCAGGCCTCCTGCCAACAGAGCCTTGGTCTCCTACGGCTCGGACCCTCTCCTGTCAGGACTTGTTTGTTCCTCTTCGGGTGGCTCTTGGAAGGGGGGCCTGTCTGGGGACGCCTTCAGTTGTTAATGAAGGAAAGATGCTTGTCCTTAAGAAGAATGATTTTTCTTTTCTAAATGGTTTAGAAAAATAAAATTGAAGAAGAGGAAACACATCAAGACAAGGCTAAATTCAGAATACCTTCAAAACCTGAACAACAAAGTCCAGTTTAATACACTGAAAGCCTGGACCACCGGGGTGGCTAGAAATCTGAGTGAGTGTCAGAAAGGAGAAGTGAACTTTTATAACACAAAGAACTGTAGAAAATTCTCAGGACATTTCCTTTCCCAATAAAACTGCACACAGCAAAGCTGTTTCTGACAGGATTGAAGTTGCTGTGGAAGTGATAGGAAAAGCCTTGGCTTCACAGGTGCAAGAGGTCCCCAAGGTAAGTTTGATAAAGTGGTCTAGAGCTTTTCATTTGTGGCTCAAGTATAGCATAGCTGGAGAAAGAGAAAAAAACGGAGAAAGCCTTGCCCTAGAAATAGCCCCCATGAGCAAGAGAATCTCCCTAAACCCCATTCTCTCTCTCTTTCAGGACAAGGTCTTAAGGATACAATGGGGTTATAGAGAGGGGAGAAACAAAAGAAAGGCACTTCACAATCATTACCTCATTTAATTCCTACAGAAGGGGAAGGAGAAAGCATTGTTTCCATTATATTAACCACATTCCAGAAAAGTTGGAGAATAGTGAAAGAGAGAAAAAAAATCACCCTTAATCCCATAATTGAGACAAAGCTATTGTTACCATTTTATTTTTTTCATCATGACATTTTAACATGTGTTATTATTTTCATATAATTACAGTCAAAGTGGGACAATCTTAAAGCCTTCTTAATTTTTAGATAAAATTGTAACATACACATTTTCCACATCACCAAATTCTTCTAAATCATCACCTTAAATATTAACCAATATTTTAACACTGTCAGCTTTATTTGAACATTCCTTATTGTGGGCTATATGCATTGCTTTTAGGGTTTTATTTCTGCATTACTTTAAATCATACTATAATTTCAGATTGCTTTTAGATAAGTCCTTCCTACCCTCAATGGGCCAGAGGGAAAGGGAAGGAAAGAGGAAGTAGTTAGACACCCATCCTGAGATGCCCTCAGGAACTTGGAAATAAGATTTCTTTTGAGAGTCCAACTATAATAAGCAACTCGTAATCAGCAAGTACAGAAATTGGAGAAGTTACCCTGAAGGGACAGAGGCTGCAAAGAATGAAACAGCATGAAAGGCTTCAATGTACCTTAAGAATATGACAATCAAAAGTAGCAGTGGGTTGGCTAGAAAGTCCAGAAAGTGAGAGTGTTGGCTATTGGTGGTGGATTGGTTTACTCCTGTTTTCCCAATATTATTATTGATAACTCCCACTAGCCTCTATTTCACTCTCAAAACAGTCTTGTTTGGGAAAATCACATGGTCAACCTCTGATGGATGATCTGACAATGGCCAGGCCTCTCTGTTCAGTGAGCCAGATGCATGAGCCCTGCTTTGCACAAAATGGTTGTGATGGACAATTTTCAGTCTGGATAGTTGGAAAGGGGTGAGGAGGGTAGAGCAGGATGCTGATTACCAGTTCCTTCAGCTTACCGATGCCCCTAGGGGACAAGGCCTTTGAAGGCATACCTAGAAAGTGAGGTGCAAAGATTGCATACTGTGCCACCCACAGGGGCTAGTGGAAGAAATTCTGAAACCTCGATGAACCAGCGGGGCCCAAACCATCACCTGCTGACCTGGCCCCAGAGTTGCCTTGTTGTTGTGACACCGAGAGCTAGAGACCAGTTCCCTCCCCCTGGTGACATGGAAGGCTCACAAAACTGTTCCCTGACTTCTTGCATGGTCCAAAGATCCAAAAGGTGATAGATCCAAGGATCCAATAGCCTAGCAATGGTGTCTTGGATCCAAATGGCACCTATTGGATCCAAAGATCCAATAGCCTAGCAATGGCACCTTGGCCTTCCTGCCAACTCTGGGGAAGAGGACTCAAGTGTGTTTAGTGATACCAGGAATATTATGTAAATTATATAATATATATATAATTATATATAATTATATTATATATTATAATTATATAATATATAATATATATACCAATATAATAATAAATAATATATATACTATATAATATATATTATATATAATATATTAATGAACAAACCAAATTGTTCTGAGCTCTTTATTTTATATCATAGCTCAAAAATTATAAAACTAATCACTTTTTCCCTTTTTAATTCAAAGATGTATTTCAAGCACTCACATTTGTAACTTCAGAATTGGCTCTGTTTCTAAAATAGCCAAGAAAATATTGAAATAGCTTACATTAAATTTTGTGCATTAATCTTGGAACGATTAATATTTTCACAAGTCATTTTCTTACCCAAGAATATATTGCTTAAATATATATATATATTATTTTATGTGAGACTTTTATATGTCAATAAAAATTTGTCATTTTCTTCATTGCAAAAACATCAATTTTGTTAAAAATAGTACTAAGGTGTTTTATGATATTTGCTGTTATTTACCTATTTTTCTCATTAATTTTGCTTATCGTTCAAGTGGGCTGCACTTTAACCAACATCACATAAATGAGACAAAATTAAGCCTGAGAGAGGTCAATAAATTGCTCAAGATTTATTAAGAAATAAACTGGGAGAATGAGAGTATAACAGGTGAAACTGACCTCTGACTTCCAAACCAGCTCTGTCTTTTTCTGTGCTGTTTCCATGGCTCTTGGAAATACCTTCTCAAACAGGAGAGTTGGGAACGTGGGAATCTGGTCCCTTTCCCTCCCCCTCCACAACCACTCCGACACCCTCCATGTCTTTATTGAGATCAGCTCGGCCTCTCCACTCCGTCACACTTTAGTCTCCAACCCTTTCCAAAACTGCCTTCTTTTCTTAGTAAGCTTGCTACTTCCTTGTTCTATAGGAAATATTCTTCCCTGTTTTCCTTGTGACCATTTCAGAAGGTATGTTAGTAATTTGACGAGCAGACACATACGGGTCCTCACAGAGAGCAAGATCAGATCACAAGATCACTGGAAGCGCCCATGAGCTACTGAGCAATGGGCTGCTCTCGGGAGATGCCAGGCAACGAGAAGTTGGTTCTGTGGCAGGGGGACGGGTTGGAGTCTTCTCTTTATATGATTCATCTAGCTCACACTTTCTAGCCACAGTACAAAATCTGTAATGTGGGGAGTGGAGTGTGAGCTACCCCCAAGGAGGGCAGTTTTCCTCAGTTCCATGCCCCATGCTATGATTAGGGTTTTAAACCACAGGTGCTGGATCATAACCAAAGCCCAACTGGTGTTCCCATTCAGCAACAGACTCTCACTCCGTTGCTCCTGTGAGGGAGGTTGGCACATCTGTGTTGAACTTCTTCCAGTTTGGGGGGAGGCCTTCCTGGTAGATCCTTAGTTACTATTCACAATCCACCATGACATCTTACTGTAATTCAGACCCTGAATCCAGCAGGAGAAATGACAGGAGTGGTCGTGGAGCACACACAGTGATGCAGGAAACACGGCTCCTATAAGCCCCAGTCTTAGTCTGTCTGGGGTCCAGACCCGCAGCCCAACAGCAGTGGTCCGGTTTGTGACTTGGATCCCAGTCACCCTTAGTGTTATGGACTAGCAAGTCTAGGAACTAAGTTGACTCAAGTTTGCTGGCTGTTGTGAAGGGTCTACTGTCCCCCAATTTGGAAAAGAGCACAGGTTTGGCTCTGGTTCCCAAAGTGCCGAGACACTGAACAGATGCTTGTGGTGGATAACTAAGATGTGCAGCCAAGATAAGGGTTTTCAGAAATTAGAGAAGGGAGCCCTTAGGAGCAAAAGGCAGGTCAAGCCCAGCTCCCCAGAGACCCTCACAGGAGGGGGAGCTGTAGGCAGGAGGAGAGGGGAGAGCCCCAGTCCAGGTAAAGGCAGAAAGGACACATTACCCTTTATTTGGAAGAATCAGAGCAACTAAGCCAGCCACCTTGAATTTCCAAAAGATGATTCTTCTACCAGCTCTCCTTCTAATCCATCCTAAGAAAGACCTGTCACTTAGTTCTCAGAAACAGCAGTAGACACTTTGACGTCTTCAGAATAAAGGACTCTATAAATACAAATGATAGGAAGCTCTTAGCCCTTATAAAGTTTATTTTTTTACAATAGACCAAAGCATAAAATAACAAAAGCTCCAATACTGCAAAGTCCAGGCATTATTTTTAGACAGTTCCTCATGGTTCAAAACAGACGTGCGAGATGGGAGAGGTGTTGCTGGCTGCCCGTCCTGTTCCATTTTGGTCCTCACCCCCCACCCCCCGGGAAGTGCTGAATCCTCAATTGTTTTGTTAAAAACATCCCAGAATGGATTTTATTGTCAACTGCTCTTGATCTCTTAAAATTTCCTGCATTTGCTGCTGACCAGAATTCCTGGCCTTGATAGAAATGACTAGCCTATGAGCTGTGGCTTTGTAATCGGCAGCCTTACCCACCTTGGCAACTGCACGGGACAGAGCGCCAGCCGGCCTGGGCGTCAGGAAGTCAGGCAGCCGAGCCAAGCCTGGCCTGTGACTAATGAGCAGCCTAGATCCATCCTTGCTTCTGCTTTCTCCATTCCTGCTGGGGACAATGGGTGATGTTCTCAGAAGCCTGTAGTGAAATCCTGCCACAAACACAAAGCAAGATTGTACAATGAGGTATTGCAAATGCTCTTAAATGCTGTGTGTGTGGTGGTTAGTTCAACTGCATGGGAATACACAGACTCATCCTCAACCAGGTCTTTGTGCCACGCTGACCCTACACCTTAAATGAGGGGCCTTCCATAATGCAGAGGATCAACTTACTGTAACTGAAATTGCCTCATTGTAATATCTGCAGTAGTCTAAGCGCAATCCTCCTAACACTCTGCAGTTTCATGAGCGGTCATTTTATCTCAGGATCTCCAACAGGTAGCTGAGACCAGTGTACATGATTATCACTTAGTAACTGGTGAAGGGAGGGCGGCCCACAGGTTATGAAAAGAGAAGACCCGAAGGAGGAGACCTTCATCCCCAGATGTCCAGTCTCTTTGTCGGCCTCCAGAGCCAGGGTATAACCATGCCCAGCCACTGATGGGAGGCGCAGGGTTATGGCAGAAGGCCGTTGAAGCAAAGGACAAGACGAAGGAATCTATTTATAATGCCCCTGAACAGCACTGTTTGAAACACAAAAATCACATTTTAGCTTAATGTTCCAATGGCCATTATAGTTAAGACAAAGTAAGTGGGCCTGTTTTTATTTCCATGGATGAAAATGCAGTTCTAGAGCACACTTTACTTAAGGATATTATTTTACCATTCTGTAAATCTTCAACCTTTAGAATTTTAAAAGGAGCCAGTGCCTTCACCTCTGCTTCACAGAGGGAGAAGTTGAGTCACAGAGAAACTGGGTTTAGATAAGTTCACCCACTATTTGTTGCAAAGAAACCATGTTAAACTTCAGAATTCCTAAGAATCCCACTTGAGAGTACTGTCACCCAGGAATTCTGATGCCTAGAGGTTTGGGGGTCTGTTACATGGAAAGGAAAATAAAAGACATAAAGGGAAACATCTCCACATAGAGAGTTGGGTTTCCTTTAGCCAACTCAATACACTGTGCATACAGTCAGGTGAAAAAATCCACTTCAGAAACCATGAGCTCCCTTGCTGGTGTCACCCCAAGGAGAAGAATAAATAAAAAGCCTCTGGGGAATCACGTTTAAAGTTTTACTCAGTGTCCTGTTCACCTGGAGTCAAGCATTCTGAAATGCAGCGCAAACTCATCCCTAGTCTTGCTGACAATACATTTGTTGCACTGATGCCAAACTTCTACGGGACCAGTCAACATATAGTTTGGGAAAACTTGCCACAACCTCTCTCTAAACAGAATGAGAACCAGAAAAGGATCTGCCTTCTTTTACCTCCCTTGATCAGTGATTCCTGGTTCCTTTGACTCTCAATTTATCAGGTACTGAACATAAACAGAGTTAGTTATTTTTCTAGAATTTCAGGACTTGGCTGTTTTCTAACATAAATTCAAAATGTAGTACTTGTTTCAAATACTCATTTTTGTTCATGCCAGCAATTTTCTAGGTTGAAACACTTCCTTTTTCAAACTGGAATGCCATGGGGTCAACTGAATGGTTTGAGTCAGCTATGGGCTCATCTGATTATCTATTTCACAACAGCTTTCAAAAAACTATAAATTTTGACCAAATGAATCCCCTTATCTCTAAAGGCCATGTTATCTTAAAAAAAAAAAAAAAAAAAAAAACCACAGAAAATACAACAAAAACCTAGTAACTGATTTTGAAAACACAAAGAAACTTCCTATTAGGCATTATTTGTAATTTAATAAAATCCTGCACATGGGGAGAACTTCCTGAGAACCTCGAAGGTCCGCCCTGGGGCAGGCGGTTCACACACTCTGGCACGTGCTGCACGTGGTCGCTGGACATGGTCACTGGACATGCCATGTGCCTCAAGGCCAGCATGGCGCCTCTTGAGCTTCATAACATGAGCACACACCTTCTCTTCCTCGTGAATGTGTCAATGGCTTATTGTAACTGTAATAAATGCACAGAATCATGCACATTTAAAACTAGAAAGGGCCTGTCAAGTTTTAAGTCCAACTTCTCACCTAGAACAGGAGGCACTCACCGCCCCTCCGACATTGAAGCCCCCTGTGGAGAGCACTCCCAGAAGCCTGCTCCAAGGCCCAGCACCTCCCCTGGGCAGCAGAGTAGAGGGAAACCAGGAATCACAGGCCTTCGAGCTCCTCAGTATTTCCAGCATGTGGTCTGTTAACTAGGCACCACGACTTGGCAGGGAAATAAGTTTCCACTACAGATTCACGGAGGTCCAGGAATTGGGTGAGCTGCCCTGTGTCTTATAACCTTTTTTCTATTTAAATTTTTCTACATTTTAAAAGGACAGGTTTATTAGGAAAAGGAGAAAGAACAAAAGAAGCATGTGCATAGTCACAGGCAGGCAGGAGAGCTGCATGTGTGTCTTGCAACTTTTAAGTGTAAGGGTTGAAGCAAAATCCATGTCTATCACACACCAAATCCTGTGCTTTTCTATCTTACAGTTTTTCTTTCTCTGTGTAATCTACCTTATATATAAGTCCATATATCTAATTTATATCATATGTGAAAATACAGTCTTAAATATATTGCTTTTTCTTCATCTGCAATGCCCACGAGGTCAAACACAATAATATCTTTTCTGCAATTGGTCTCCCATATCTAGCCTTCCCCCCAAAATCCCCTAATAAGTCATTCTCCACCAGGCACTCAGAGGGGTTTGATAAATATATAAAAGAAATCCCATCACTATCTGTTTGACAGTTCCTAGTGGCTGCCCACGTCCTCTGAAAACAATCCAGATTCCGTAGTGTGATTAGGAGCCTCCTCTGCAGCACAGATGAACCTCACCCACTCCTGCCATACAGTCTGTGACTCGGACATAAAGTGGCAGGTACCTCAGTTACTGCACTCCACCCTCAAATGCCCCAACCTAATTCCTGCCTTGGAACCTTCACCCTGCTCACTTTTCCCTACCTCCTGCCTCCTTGTGGCTGCCTCTACATGCCATTCAGTTCTCATCAGAAGTGTTCTCACAGAGCTAGCTGTTGATAGTCTGGAAGCTCCGGCTTTGCAGTTTTCTGTCACATTTATCTTGCTTCATATTCTGCACCACACTCTTCCCTTTCCAGTATCACGTACCTTGCCCTGTTCATTGTCTCTTACCACCCACTTTCAATTAGATGTCAATGTCCCGCTAGCAGAGACTTGTCTGCTTGGACCATAACTCCAGGTCTGCTCTGGGCCTGGGAAAGTAGGTGCAGTGACCATCCACCAAAATGCTTGGATGTTGACAGCCCTTCTGGTCCTGAACCAGGCTCCTCCCCGCTGGGTTATCTCCTCTTTGGGTAAAATGCATCCAGGATGTCCACTGTCCTCAGCACTGCCTCTAGAAGCCCGCCACCCTTCGCTGAAGTTGCTCTAAGCTAGAGTCCACAGCTGAGCACAGCCTGCACTGATCATGTGATAATTATGTCACTCTGGGGAAAAACTTAGACACATGGAAAAGACCCAAGAGTAGCAAAAAGAGGCTAGCAGGTAGAAAGCCTTGAGGTCAGGAAGCCGGGGTTATCGCCAGGGGCAGGCAGATGGGGGCTTCTGGATGGCGGGATCCCTGTGTACTCTAGCTGCTCCAGGGTGATGCTTCTCCGCCAGTCCCTTCCAAAATGGGGTCCAGACCTCCATGTGTGGCCTTATTGCAGAAGCATTAAAACTTCTCCAAATCTACTTCACTGAAGTTTGTAGTTCTGGGTCTCAGTTCTAGCCTTTAGGCAATTCAATTAGTAGTAAAGTCCTTCAGGTAGAAAAAGGATTAGAACCCTGTTTAAAACTCTTCCTGTCGGTAGCCGGAAATGTGAGGGAGACCAGCAGAGGCTGTGTGAAGCACAGCACTCCCAGGGAGGGGGCAGCATGGACACGAAGTCTGCACCCATGTCTCTGCATGTAGAAGCGGCAGCGCTGAGAGAGCTGTGCTTGCCACCCCTAGACTCCCACCACTGTGCTGGGAGAGTAAACTTTCAAAGAAGGTGCCAAAGGAAAGCTGGCATGCTGTGGACTTCCCCAAAGCTTTCTTACCACTGCATCCCAAGCACACCTACTGGGCACCCTGAACAGTCCAGGTACATCTCAGAGAGAGGACTGCCCTGGACAAATACACACTTGTGCACGGGTGTATTTGGTTTATTTAAGTGAAAGTCACAGTGCACTCTCCTGCCTCCTCAGCCAATCATTTATGGGAACCTAGAAATCCCCACAGGACCCATGTGTGAGAATACAGGACCGTGTAAGAACAGAGCCTACAACAGCCCCTGCCTGCTGGTGGGCACAGGACCCTGCGTGCCCTGTGGCATAGCTCTCCATGGCCCTGAGTGACCGGGTTGTTTTCTTGCTCCTGGTCAACCTTGAACCTGTCCTCTCGGCTCAGAGTCTGGTAAAGGAAGGGAGTCCACTTCAATGTGAAGGCTGAGGGTGTGGCCTGGGGAAGTCAGGGGAGGTCAGTGGCGTGCACAGAGCAGCAAGTCTCCAGTGGGACCTCGGGCAGTTGGCAGGCTCAGGCTGCGCCGGCCCAGCCCGCATCCTCGGTGACCGTGAAGCACGTTTGCCTCACATGGCAAGCACTGCCTCCTTTGTTCTCGCAGGGCTCCGTGGGGGCTGAGGCTTTGGGAATGAAAACACACAATAACAGGTTGCGATGGCCTGAAGGTTGTTTCTGACAACAGCACCTCCCAGTGAGTCTTGGCTCCCGACTGTGGCTTCACAAGGTTTTCTAGAAACAGACATAGATCAGGAGTCACCCTGAAGTAAAAGGGCCATGAAGGTGAAGTGAGTCAAGCTGGAAAAGCCATCACACCACTCACTGCCCTCTCCTTAAAGATGGTTGATGATTTCAGTCCACTGGAAGTCTGTCCATCTGCAGGAGTCACACTCCTTGTCTTATATGTTTTGGGGAGGGTCCCTAAGGGAGGGAGATGGAAAGAATAAATGGCACTAAAGTAAAAGCAAAACCCAATTTTAGCCAGTACTTTATTTCTATCATAATCAAATCTTCTTCAGAATGTGGGTAAATCATCATTAAGATTTCCCATAGTTCTGATTCTTAACCTTAAAAAGGTGGGATTGGCAATGTATTGAGTAGGTACGGTAGGTTTGCAATGTTTGCAAGTATCTGCAGCAAAGATAATGTGTGCAGTAGCAGGCACTGGTTGGATTTGGCCTGTGGGCTGGTCTATGGGAGTGATTCTTTTATAAAATGGGTGAAAAAATTCAAAAGATGGATACTTTACATGCAAAGCTATAGGACATTCAAAGTTGTTTCTGAAATAGTTCTATTGGAGCACACACAAAACAAAGGGGGCATCCTACACCAATATTATGAAAATGACAGCAGTCGGGTGGTTGAGGGTTCTCCTGGGTCAGGGCTGCACATTGGAAACACAGGAAGCTTTAGCAGAAGAGTGGGGGCCCACCCCAGCCCAGTGAAAGCTGCATGTCTGTGGGAGGACAGTCAGGCACCCTTCGTTTGTTGAACTCCCAGCTGATTTTAATAGGCAGCCAGGGTAGAAAACCCAGATCAGGTCTCTTTAAGAGACATTTTGACTGAAGTCTGCTGCTCTTCCCATGGACTTGATGGAAGCTCTAACCCCACAGTCATGTCCTGGGATCCCCCCTCCGCAGGCATGTTACAGGACTCCACGTGGTGTCTTCTCTCCTCCTTCATATATGACCTTTGTGTCTGAATCCCCTGGGAGACCATAAAGGTCACAGAGCCCCAGGCTGCTCAGAGAGGGCTGGTACCTGGACATTGGGGTTTCACAAAGTTCTCAAAGTGATTCCAGTACTCACTAGAGTTTGACCAGTACTGGCCTAGTCCTGCCCATGCACAGAGTGACTCATAACCGATTATCACTCGCCACAGTCACGTCAGTGATCACTGACCACTGACAGTTATACTAGCTAGGAGTTAGCCATTACTCCTCTGGATCTGAGCCAGCTGAAGCCTCCTCCTAACCACCCCCTTCCTCAACATACCAGAATTCAATCTTGAGAAGTAGCCCTGAGCAGAACTGGTGTGCTTAATACTGTGGTTTTGGAAGAGGCTTCTGGGCTCTTCACCTGCCATCTCAGGAACATTCTCATGGAGGCGCTGCCTGATTCACGCCAGAGGTCTGTACTCTATTTGTGTGTGTGTGTGTGTGTGTGTGTGTGTGTGTGTGTGTGTGTGTGTGTGTGTGTGTGTGAAATGCTGGCTTTTCAGCCCCTCCATCCTTGCAACAAGTAAAATACGGTGACTCGTGTTCAAACAGGAAGGCCACAGCAAGAGGCACTTCCCTGCCCCCATGTGTTGGCATTTACCACCAGGGCCACCCCCTAATTTAAGCCACCAATAAAGAGAGGGCTCAAGGAGGGAGCTTCTGTCCACAGCTTATCTTGCTGAGGCTCCCAGAGGGGTAAGGGCCCAGCTGAAACCTAAAGGGGCTGTTTAGCTGCCTGATCTACTGAAAGACATCTTTCTCAGCTGTAGTTCGTCTGTTGAAGTGTACTGAGAACAGGGAGGATAAACCGAGTCACCGCCCACTCAATGTGTCTCAAATGTAGTAGACGGCCCCTCCCAGCACCTGAGATGTAGTAATGTCTCTTTTGACCTGGACCCCAGTGAGGAAGGAGCCAGGAGGGGAAGGGGGACGGTGTGAAATGGCCACTTTTTCAAGACAGAAACCGGCCCTGAAGATCCAGCCCTGCCCAGATGCTCAGCCTGGACTCTACCTCATGAGGCCCTCAGCTGCCTGTCAGTTGTGCCTCCCCTGTGACCCACCTCTCCTTCCCGCTGTTGGATTCCCACCCAAGACATTTACCAGGGAAGTGCCTGTCATTTATTTTCAGGACTCAAACAAAGCCAAGCAAAAACAACACTTGTTTATCTATTTGGCTGCATTCTGAACTGCCCTAGACAATGTCTCTTTCGCCAACATCAAGCCACCAGGGCACTGTTGGCAGGGCCTAGTGCTCCTTCCTGACTGTGGGGTAATGAAGTTGACTCAGGCTCCCACCACCCCCAGCCCTCACTGCCGTTAGCCTCTATGGCCAGCACCTGCGTCTTGCACGCCAGGTTGTGGTTGGCTGTCTGGCCGGAGAGGCGTTGGTATGGGGCACGCGCGCTTACAATTATGGCCACCTGGGCCCAGAGAGCATGGGCTTGTGCATGAGTAAGTGTGGACACCTGTGCTGAGAGGGAGAGGTTAAAAGGGTGGCGTCACGCCGCGGCGAGCCCATGAGCCCACACGAGACTGAGAGGGAGCACGCCAGAAGCTGCTGCCTCCCTGCCACTAGTCTGTCCCTGATTCAACATTAAGGGCCTATAAAATCCACCAAAGGCTCCAAAATTTTCCTTTTCGTCTGCGAGAACCAACAGTGAACCTGTGCAGCCTGGGATGGTTGCACAACGCTGGGGTTTCCTGCCGTCCCGAACACAGTCCTCTCCGGGACTGAAGGAGAGAGGACGGCAGGATGAAGAGGGTGGGAAGATGCTGTCTCTACTCTCTGTCTCTACTCTGTCTCTACTCTCTTCTAGAGAAGTAGCGTGTCTGAAACAAGCAAACCAAGGTCAGGTTATGGGAAATGGAGTTTAGATCTCAGCAACTTAGCACCTAAGAACAGTGATTTTCTAAACTGCGTAAGAATCACCCAAGAGAGACGAAAATGCAACTTCCGAGGCTCCTGTCCCTTGAAACTGCCTGGGCAGCTGAAAAAGATGCACTGGAGTGAGAGCTGCAGGCCAGGCAGGTGCTGAGAGAAGATTCTGGGATAAACAGAAAGTAAAAACAGAATCTAGGGGTGGCCTGAGGCCAGAGAGCCAGAGCGCAGGACAGAAATCTGAGAGAAGCTGAAGTTGGAGCTGGAGGGAAGAGGGGGAGCAAGAAGTGTGTGGGCTCAGCTCCTCGAGCATAACTTTATTCTGGAAGCCCATGATTTCTTAATCCAACCCTGGTATGGTGCTTGAAATATAAGCAGGTCGTAGTTAATCTTGGACTATGAAATCCTCCTCTTTAGAAATAGGCTTCTAATTTATAGACCTGAGAGTCCATTCCGGAGCAAAGGGGTAGATTTATTGCTGGTAAAATGCGAAGGATGTAACATGATCACTCTTCAAATCTCCTTATATATTGTGGAGGATCAGGCAGAAGTTGCCTCCAGAAGTGACACCCTGATGGACCAGGGGAGGGTGTGAGGTCAGACTTGGCTGCAGGCAGGCCTCAGAATAGAATAGGACCGACTTCAGGAAGAAGTCCTGGGTGGGTCTACCCAGAGGCGAGGAATCAGAAAGTAAGGAAACCACAGGGACAGTGGGAAGGTGGTGGGCAGGGGAGAAAGGAGCCAGGAACTTGCTCACTACAAACGCAGGAACCCTACTGCCAATCCAGATGGCGCTGAAATTCTTCTAGAGGATGGCGGTGCTCACACAAGGCTTCCTGGCACAATGAGGGGCCGCAGCTGAGTCACTCTCACCTCTGTCTGGCCTTTTCCCTCCCTAGGCTTTTGTTCAGACAGAAAACTGTAGCCAAATTAGGTAACTGCAAAAACCTAAAGCCACCAAGCCCAGCTGGCCCAGGACTCAAGCCCCCCAGATTTCCTCCCTAATATGTGATCCTTAATCGCTCTGAGCCTCACTTTCTTCATGGAGGGGTTTACCAAAGCCACAGACTTATACAGAGGGCCCTAAATGGTGTTTCTATGATGCCAGAGCTGCGCTGGCAAAAGGAAATCTTACACTCATACTAGTGGGTGAGGAGACACGGGCATGGTCCCCACAGCAGCAGGAAGACCCCCCACTTGTGTAGCTGACATGCAAGTAAAAGTGAAGCAGCAGCTGTGGAAGGTTCAGGCGTGATTCTTTGCTCCAGGAGGCCATGGGCCTTGACTGCCAGGACCCACAGCCGCTCTAAGGAGCCACACGTGGACTGAGATGTGGAGGGCAAGTGTGTGAGAGAAGGGGCCATAAAGTCAGGGGGAGCAGAGGAATGGCTGAATGTGGGTAGGAGTGGGGTGTTTGTAAAGAGCTTTCACAGTCAGAGGCAGAAGCCTCCACAGTGAGAGTTATATTAAGGCTTCTGCTCTTTGTACTGAAAAAAGAAAAACAAATGGAGAGTCACTGTGGGTTTAGGAAGAGAAGTGGCAAAACAAAGCTTTGAAAAGCCAGGCTGGATGGGTGCAGTGTAGAAAAAGGCGGCAAGTAATGGGAGTGGACACAGAAGACATTAGGCGGCTTCCCTCATGAGGGAGAGAGATGCTTCTGCGCCCACTAGGAGCTGACAGGGGGTGTAGGTGGACATGTGTGAGGATATCCGGCAGGAAAATCAGCAGGGGGCAGACTGCTCTCCTACCTGAGAAGACTGTCACCTGCTGAATTCCTCATGAGTGACTTAGAGCTCAAGATTTGAATTCTGATTTGGCTATGTTAAGACCTATCTACCTTCTGAATAGAAACTTCAAGAAGGCACTTGTATAGGTGTTCCTGGAAGTGAGAAGAGAACTCGAGAAATGATCTCAATTCTCACCCCGCTGTCCAGAGAAGGCATGGACCTAAATGAGGGCTGAGGAGCGATCATGGTGGAGTACCTGTATCTACCTGCTTAGGGCAACACACCTGCAAAACATGCCAATAAAGAGGGGAAGGGAGACAGGAAAGGTGTGATCCAGAGGCCAAGTAAGAATGGATCATTAACAGCATCCAAAGCTGCTGAGAAGTTAATAAAAAGAAGCTGATTTCATAGGCTGTTCTAGGAGAAAGAGCTGAAAAATCTGACAGAATCTAGAGACAGTGAGTGAATGGGATAAAAGTATCAGGAAAACTTAAAGGTTGTGGATAAGAAATAAAACTGGAATTAACTGCAAGGAAGATCAGATTCTATGTAGGTAACTTGACATTCCAGCCAGGAATTCTAACAGCCAGGAAATACTACAGTCTCGTAAGAAATAAGGAGGCACAGAACAAGGCAGCAGAGGCCTGGGAAATGGACAGCAGATGAGCAAGTCATGGTCGAGTTGGTGGTGACTGACCTAAGGGATGCTGCCCGGGGTGGGGGAGTGAGACTTAGCTGGTCACATAGACAGTTACCTGGAAAAGCTGCAAACAGCTAGGAGACTGGCCTGAAGAAGCAGCAGCTTCCCTGTGCCCACATCGGGGCCAGGATGAACAGGCCCCCTGTGGCTACAATTCTGCTGTTTTAGATGCCAACAGAACGCCGCATAGAGATGTTCAGTCACTGTGACTTACAGCACTGGCTCTCGGAAGGAGTCAGGGAAAGTAGGTGTAGGGTTGTCAGCAGGGACTGAAAAAGGTGGAACGGAGGGGGTGAGGAGGTGCCAAGGGAGCGGGGAGAGATGAAATATGGCGTCCCTGCATGGGAGGATGGAGACTCAGCACTGTGGGGTGTGAGGGTGCAGAGTACAGGACGAAGCTCCTAAGGGTGCCCTGAGTTTAGAGGACCTAGTTTTCACACATTGGTGGGAGCAGGAGCCAGATGGAATGTATTGGAGATGGGAGAGGGCGGTCAGCTAGTGCAGGCCCGTGCGAAGGGGCAGGGTGCTGCGCGGGTGAGGGAGATGAATATCCTGAGAGCTCAGTGGAGCCCAAGGAAGGGAATCCTGTGGTTGTCTTATATTGCCTTAGTGTGTTTTTAATAAAGACTTGTGTATAAAGAAGTAGGAATGACCAATAAATATGAAGAAAAAAGACCAATTACAGTAGTCAGCTAACACAGTAATTAAGGCATTGAAACATTTTCCACTCCTCAAAGTAATGAATGCTTTCCCCAGACACACCATCGAGGATTAAAAATAGGATCCACATCAGACATATTTGTTCTTTGTCCATCACCACCGCAGCGCACCTCCTCCTCACCCTTGTCCCCAGCACCCCGGCCGCTTCTCCTGATCTTCTTTCCCCTGTGGGGGTGCCAGGGAGCCTGTCTCAGTGGCAGTGGTGTGTCTGTCTTAGACACTCCTGGCCCTGGGAGAGCCCCCTTGGGGCTGCAAAAAGCTATATTAAGGCCTTCTTTCTAAGCCAAGCAGGGCACACGCTCAGTAACTGCTCCCCAATGTGCTGGAGGTCGCCTCTACTGTCACAGTAAGATCAAAGGCGCCATGTTCAAGGTGCAGAAACAAAGCAAAGTGAGCACAAGAACTGAACCCACTGAGTCAAATGACCTGACCACTCACACACAGCTGAGAGCAGAGCCTGGAGTAGCAGAACCTTACCCAGTCCCCATTCGCCACACTCTCCTCCCTCCCCAAACCACCCCCACCCTGTCCCAAGGCCAGGAGCTGGTGGGAAGTCACTAAGGGAAGGAAAGATTCCACCTGGCTCAGCCTTGGGACAATGCCTGTCCTCGGGGTCCCACCAGGCATCCCCAGATGCTGGGCATCACCACGCATGTCAGCAACGCCCTCTCTCCTCGCTGGGGCAGATAGGCGTGAGGCTGCCCAGGTTGAGGGCACAGCGAAACCCTCCCTAGCCTGCCTGTCTTCACTCTCCTCCTTATGGGAAAGGGGAGAGAGATTGCGCTTCTTAGTCCTCTCTGGCTTACAGGCTCTGGGCTCAAGCTGTTGGAAGAGAGTAAACCCCACATAGCATCATCTATGCTCATTTCAGGTATTTCTTAGAGTCTGATAATCAGGAATAAAATGTTAAAATAAGTAAAAGTCCATCAAACAATACTGCATGGAAAAATAGAGGACACACAGAAAGAAGCTTAGCTGGCTCAGGAGGCAGAATTTAAAACGGGGAGGTATGGAAACTGCTCTCCAACCTTCTCACTGCAAACCTGCTTGGAGGCCGAGCTGATGAGTCAGTGTGATGGCGCTGGGCGATGCTCAGGCCTCCCAGGTGCTGGCCCTGCTTCTGTCTAAGGCCTCACCTGGGGCACAGGCGGGTCAACTGCCAGGCCGCCACAGCTCTCTACAGAACACTGTAGGCGGACACATAGGGACTCCCTTCTCCCCCAGGACTGGCTTATTTCCAGGCCTCCAGTTTTTTGTTTGTTTTTTAACTGAAACAATGCAATTTTCTGTCTGTTGTCATTTCCTAAGAACACTTATGAGGCAAAGCCTGTGCCGTAGTAAACAGCCTGGGAAGCCAAATGCTTCTGGCCCTAGCAGGCCTGTCAGGCATGATTCATCTGGTGAAAATGCTCTTTCTTTAAAGAGGGAAAACCAGGTTAAACAAGGACCTGCACAAAGTTACCTTCCTGTTACAAACAAAAGCTTTGTCCAGCCTCGCCTGTCAGGCGCAGCTCGGTCGAGCACGTGTGGCTTACACGCCACTCTCCCTGGTCAGACTTTGGGGAATAATAAGATGATGGTGATGGGGGTGGTAGTGGTGATGGTAAGGACAATGGCAAGATGGTGATGAGGCGGAGGAGGATGCGGAGGCATAGTGTTCATCCAGAAACGCTTGAAACTTCCCCTGCAAAACCTCTGGGAAGCAATACTGCCCTGGCAAGCTGGTGGGGACAGGAAGCTTCTTAGTCCCTATGGTCTGGGGCAGGAGGGGAAGGCGCCGTTAAGGGAATGAATGAAGCACAGTGAATTCCAGAGGGAGCAGAAGCTGAAATCATGCCCTGAAGACTTGGGAATTGGGGGTACAGCTGGGAGGACCACCCAGAGGGCAGAGAGCAGAGGCGTGGGCAGCATCCTAGTCTGGGCACCCAGGACAGCAGTGTTAGGGGACAGTGGGCCTTCTAGGTGTAGTAATTTTAGTCCGGGCCAATATCAGCACTGAGCAAATAGGTTACTGAGCCAGTAGAACTGAAGAAACCATAATTGTCTGATCAATTCTTATCGGCAGGCCTATCTGCCCTGACCCTTCCACCTAGACCACAATCCACACACTTCCAAGGGCACCCGAAACTCCCTAGTCTACGCTATGATATTTTTTGCATGGTTCTGATCACTTTCTGACAAGCTCTCAATTTATCGATTGTCACTTACGTATTGGAGTCCCCACTTACATGTTATAATGTATATAACATTATATATTGAAGCCCCACCCCTCAATTTTTATCCATTCTAGGATAGACAAACTTTTTTGTTTATGGATCCATCCCATAGAGCAGTGCCTGGCACATCCTATGTGTTCACAATGTTTTTGAGTGAATGGCATCTATGGCGTTACCTGCCTTGCTGGGGCCTGAACTGACCCAGCTGGTGGTCCACACCGTGCAACTCTGTTGGGTCACTGCTCAGCTGAGCGCTCCGTGCAGCTTTTCCTGAACAGACAGACTCAGCCTTTCTGTCCAGACCTGGTACTCCCTCTGCCACTGATGGGAACCAGATGGAGTCTCGCCTGTAACATGACTGAGCATCGATTTCTGTTAAGTCAGTGAATTACCAAAATGTAGTCATTATAATCTATCTTCATCTTGGTGACACATTTGGCAAGCTGTTATAAACCAGGACTTGAAAAGTAAATGTGAATTTATAGACCTCTGAGTTCTGCCCACAGGACCAAACTCTGGCAGAATTATCATGTCTATTGAGTTATTACAACTGGATGATGAGCCCTTCTGTACATACTTTCTCTTAATACTTGGGTATCCCAGCTATAGCAGCTGTCTGATAATTCATCCTAGGAGCTCAGATTTGGAAAGACCTTTAAGGTCATCTAAACAAATTCCATCTGCTTAAACCAATATCAGGAAATTGTAGCTACTACACTCTGCACCATGCCAAGGTCCTGCGCAGAGAATCCCCACATTGCAACAGTGGTCCACACACAAAACAGATTATCTGCTCTTCACAGCTGGGTAAGACTTTAAAAGTCTGAGGTTGAGCAATTTAGCCCGTGCGTGACAAGTAACTGGCAGAGTCAATACCAGGACCCGCTTGTTTATGACTCCAACTCATTTTTCCTAACTATGACACTCAACACCAGTTCAGAATCCTGGAGCAAATTATCAATTGAGAGGTAGATAATTGGTGATTCTCAGGCCCACAACTCATCAATCTTAATATTATTGAAAGTGACATGACCAGACATGATTGCTTCCTGGTATGATGCAATAGGAAGTGCATAGCATTCATATAAAATATTCTTGCCAAAAAAAGGAACTTGCGTTTAATTGAGCCTTGGATACAACCACCCACTTTCAGGAAGCATGGAAGATTAATAAAAACTTGTTTAGCAGTCAACTAAATCCAAAACATAATACACTCTATAGAATGAATAGATAGAACTGAATGATGACCTATTGTTCAGTTTCTTCAACAAATAATTGTGTGAAAAAAGGAGGGAGAACTATTAAATATGAAGGGGCCTAAGAGACATGTCAGCCAAGAGCAACATACAAAGCTTGTGTCTAAATCCAGCAAAGAATCTGTGAAAATATAATTTTCATGAAAATTTTTGCACGAATAAATATTAGAGTATTAATGAGTATTGTTTTAGGTGTGAAAATAGTGCAATGATGGTGTTTTTAATGAACCATTCTCTGTTGGAGCTGAAATATTTTTGAGTAAAATGATATCTAGAATTTGCTTTAAAATACTCCAGGGGTAAAAAGAATAAAAAGCAAATGAAATAAGAATAACTGAATGTTGTTAATTGAAAGTAAGTGATGACAAAGTGAGGTTTCATTATACAATTTGTGCTATGGTGTATGTTTAATATTTTCCACAATAAACTTAAATTTGAAAAGAAGCATTGATGTCAGAACAAAATCTTTAATCCAAAAGCAATATCAGGCTGGATGTGGAAATGGTCAAGATTTGCCTTGAAAAGCCTTCCCAGTACAGGAGAAAAAAAGTTATTAACTTAGAAAAGCACAAGCATTTTCAACACAGTGAGGGGCTCCACAGGAATATACCACAGAAACCAAAAAAGAAATGCTTATGAGATAAAGCCACACTAAATTTAAGAATATGTAGGTCTAAAATCATTAGTAAGACACTTAAATGCACATAATGAACTGGGAAAATATCTGTAAAGTACATGTCAGAAAAGTTTAGCATTATTAAATTTAAAATCTCACATTAAAAGGGGGAAAGACATGAACAAGTTTTAAAAAAAGGTATACAGATGGTCAAAACAAGAGGCCATTTTCACTTATAGTAAAATCAGTGCATATTTAAAAAGCACACCAAGGTCTATACACTATTAACAGTTAGCATCTTAAAGAATATCTTATAATCCTGTGGACCAGAGTTCAGGAGTTTGGAAGTTGGCCCACACTTCCTTTTGACCACCTCCAGCAGCACCATGTGAGTGTCTACTGTTACAGCAGAACCTCTTGTAGGTGTTTGTTAATTGAAAGTGAAAATCAGGAAGAGGTTGTCTTGATAGCTTTAGACAATTTTTTTAGGCACTGTATGCAATTGTAATTTACATTTTCATGACTATTCTAGAACTTCCAGTGACACTTGGACTCCTAGAACCTGCCCTACTTTTGTGACTTGGCTTTCTTTTTAATCCCATGAACTAAAGTTTGTACTTAAGTCCACGGTTACTGAGAAACTGGAATGGGTCTAGAAGATAAGGTGTTTATTTCTTCTAATATGTCACTATTATAAACCCAGTTTTTCAATAGTTACCATTTTGTGCACAAGACTTAGAGAATAATAATTTTCTTCAGCCATGTCACTTCTTGAGTCTCAGAATCTTAATCTGTTCAATGAACACACTAGGGAAATTTTAGAAAATACACCCACTGATCAATACTCAAGTTCTGGACCACAGTGAATATTGTTCAGTTCTCTGTTCCAGGACATAAAGGTAGAGATAGACTCTCTAAGACATATTCTTGGAATTTTCCAGAATTATTTTCTTAGATTGCTACACAATTGACCTCAGGAGCTAAAAGCCATAAAAGGGAACTTCACAAATTCTCGGACACCATGACCCGAGGGATTGTTAAGTTGGCTTCTACTTGAATATCTCCCAAAGGAGGGTGGGGAGGAGAGGCCTGATTCTCTCCTAGAGTAATGGGGTAATCCTGGGAGCAGCCATCGCAGGAAGAGAACTATCCCTATCCATCCATAAAAAAAATTACCTGAACACCTAAGACTCCTGATCCCTGGAGAAGCGGATCCACGGAGAACAGCAATTGGACAGCCCACTGGCAAATCCAATGACACATGTGAAATAAATTAAAGAAGAGCAACAGTCAACAAAATGAGTGAGTCTGTGAGATGATCCCAATGGTGAATTTGAGGAAATTCTTTAGTTTACCCAGCTTAAAATCTAAATGGAATGCTGCACTATTTCCAGAAACATGAGGCATCGATTCGTCACCAGGAAAGACTGATGTTAACTTTCATGACGGGAACAAAGACTCCTGCTCCGCCCCACCCTCCTTTTTTAGATGACACTTAAAATAAAAACTAAAGTAACAGACTTTAAAATAAAAGACTACCAAAAAGAAATGGGTGAGGGTGTGATAACTTGAGAGAATACCTGGTCAACACAATCTCGGATGCAATTCTGAGCCCTTGTCCTCAGAATTCATTCCTAGTTTGGCACAGAGAGTAGTGTCAAGGATGGATTAAGAGATCAAGGAATATGTGGGAAAAGCAGATGTTGTCTACAGCACCAGTTCTCAACTGGGGCAGCATATCGGACTCAATGGGGGTCATCCAGCACCTACTGATCCTGGTCTCATCTCAGAAACTCTGACATGTTTGCTGTGCAGCCTGGACACGGGCATTTCTAAAACTCCATGTGATTCTGGTGGGCATCCTGAGCTGAGGACAAGGGTCCAGTGTGGCCACCAAATGAAAGACATGAGCGGCAAGGCTGATGATTTTACATTATTCAGTCTATCCCTCAGTTTCCTCATTAACATAAATGAAGCTGTTGACAAGTAAAATCTCACATAATTGTCACCAAGGTGAAACAGGATCATCTGTGTGAAAACTCTGAAAATTCCAAAGTACTATATAAGATGGTATGATTTAGAAATAATCTTCAGTCTACTGATCAAGTTACTTACTGCAATCGGGCTGGTGCCTAGTTAAGAGAAAAAGTCTAAATTAGAGATCTAAACACACTGATTTATGACTGGTAATTTAGGCAGAAATCATGTAAAATATCTGCTGAATATCATACAAAATATTTTTAAAGTTGTGTGAAGATTTTCCAAAAGCATGAGAGTGAGGTGTAGCTAACAGAACGTCTCGAGTGCATGAGTAGGCACCTACCAAGATGCTGCAGGGAGGGCAGGTGTGGGCACTGAGGGAGGTGGAGGGAAGGGCTGGGAGGGGAGAGGAAGGGCTGGGGGTGAAGGCGAAGGGAGGGAGGGTCTGGACAGGAATAAAATGTTTCATTAGATTTGCCCACCTGGATTATCCTTCAGGCTAATGAATAACATAATGTTGGGATTTGACTTTTTTTAATTCAGAAACCTATTTGTAAAATACACGCTCAGTGTGTTTAAAAACATACTGGCTCACACACAAATTATTTTGTTAATATATGTGTGGATCTATGTCTAAATGATAAATTTGCATTTAAGTTCATAACTGCTGCAGAGCAGGCATATAGATGCATAAACTGTTTTTCAAATACAGAAATAAAAACCCTGTATGTTCACTGAGCACCGTTTTGTGCAAGATGCTGAGAAAACAACCACCAATTAATGCTAGAATAAGGTGAAATCAAGCTCCTAGAGAGTGAGTTGAGCAATATCAGAATCTTCTAGAACAGACAATAGTTATGAAAAAGAGTCTAGAGGGGAAATTTATATGTGTAAATACTCTATAAAGACTCTTTACATCAAGACTCTGTCCCGAGCAGGGTCTCAGAAATGTGGTCCTTGCCACAATGAACCCTGGGCTCTGTGGGCTTCGGACCTTAACTCCTGAGTCTTCCCCCATCACGTCAGTGCTCCCGGGGCCCTGATTCATTAAATGTGTTCAAAATAAAATATAAACAGCAACAATGGATTCTTTTTATTTTAACTGATAGCTACGTTTCTCAGTTTCTGTCAAAACTGCTTTAGCAAAAACTTTGATAATCCTCTGCAAAGAACTAAAATGATTCCTTCAATGTGTGTTTTCCAAAACCCCAGCTTTGTTTTCTCTTTGAAATTCACAATTACTACCACCGAACTACAGATATATAGCGCCTTTCCCCAGAAAGCTCCAGTGGCCAAGTCGAAATGTTTCTCTTCAGATCCAGGAAATGGTATTTTATGATTAAATTATTTTTGAGCAACACAGCACTGCATGTTTTATATTGCAGAGTTGTGATTTTCTAGCAGATGGCTTTGACATTCTTATACGAAGGCAAGTTTTAGTTTTCCAACCTCAGTTAAAATCTTTAAAATGTTTGCTTTGGAAGGAACTGCTATAGAGGGGAAGAGAGCCATATGCAATACCTTATCATTTAGGAAAAATATTCCATAAAGAAACTGGATTTCATTACAGACTGTTTTGTGTAACTAAGCTACAGGTTTGGTTGCTACACACGTCGTTAGGCTATAGCAAGAGTCTGCTCTTTGTTTCCCTGGCCGCACGGTCAGTCCCCTACATCTGCGAGCAGACATGCTGTGATTCATTACAATAACAGGAATTTGCTGCTGTTATGACTGAGATAAATCAGTTTTGTGGTCTGGGCAGCCGTTGTGATAACCATGGCTCCACCTCAAATTTGCTGCCTGGTCTTAAGTCATCTGTAATACAGTCCAACCCAAGAAGCAAACACATACTATATTTCCTTAGGAATATATATATTTAAAAACATAGTGACTGTGAGCCAAGAATCTAATACTTTTCTCTCCATTAATTTATTTAATCCTCACAATGTCCTGAGGGGATTTAGCCTTCTCTTATCTGCCTTCCATGGAGGCATTGCTATCCTCAGCTCACTCACTTACCCAAGGCCCCCCAGCTGCCACACACTCAGGTTGGCTCCAGAGTCCTGGTTCTGAACAGCTGTTCTAAAACACTGGCTGGAACCATGTTTGCTCCAGAATGGGGGCGGGGATCCCCCACCAGTCATTGCCATAGGCGGTGCTGGAAAGGGGAAGAACCAGGCTTGGTCATCCACACTTTCCCCCACCTATCCTCTGTCTGCTCCTTGAAACGTGTCCCTCAGTGGCCATGGGATAAACTGGTCTCTGCAAAGCTGAATGGAAACCACCCAACCCAGAAGTGTCTCCCTGGTCACCTCCTAACTAGGGATAGTGTATTTGACTTGCCAGTCTCCTTCTCTCCGTGTTTGTATTTACTTTTACAGCAGAGAATTTTGACACTTTCTTTTCTGTGGGATATATATTTTCTAAAAAATTGTTCATCTGAAATTCAAACTTAACTGAATGTTCTATGTTTTTGTTAACTCTGCTTATCTTTACTAGATGCTGACCAATAAAATTGCCTTTGGACTCTTTAAATAGTGCAGAAAGTGCACACAAAAAGGAGGACTTGGAGACTCCTTTCTCTTTCTTAGTACTTTTTCTTGGAGTCCAGCTTCATGTTCAGCTCTTTACCCCATCTTCCGTGATCCCGCACTGTGATCCTTTATTTCATCCAGACTCAACTCATAGGTCACTTTATGAGGCTTTTCCCAACCTGTTGTGTCTTGCAAACCCTATATGTTTATGGTCTCCAAGCCTTGACTACAGTTATTTAATTTCTATGTTTGCTTATGCTCCATCCCACCCCACTAGAAATCAGGGATCTAGATTGTCCTGGCTACTAGGGCAGTCCCCCATCTAGAACAGTGCACAGAGTTAGCTCCCTATTAACAACTGTGTGAATGAATAAATCAATCCTCCAAGGAGAGCTTGAGCATTCCTTATACAACAAAGGTCTCCCAGTAAGGAGATTAGGCTGGTGATTTATGTACTTACCAACTACCCCTTTTAGGTGTGAAATGCCTTTAGCTATTCCAGGGACTGTTGGACTGCACATTACTCTTTCTTTCAACTCCAAGGCCAATTGCACCACTTATCTGTTATCACAATTGGCTTGGTCTTTGCATATCTGTGTTATCACCCCAGCCACACTGAATTCTCAGAGACCAGGGAGCACTTACCATTTCCCTTTGAAGTGTGCATAGACTGTCCCAAAAATGCTAGCTCCACTAGCTCTAGGATGCATTGTACTAGTGCTCAAGCATCAAATTCAACCTACAGAGCCTGTCTGGGCAAGGAATCAGGAATCAGGTCATGGGGGAGAGGTTGCTAGGCAGACTCCTCGCAGACACATGTGCAGATTTTGCCAATATGAACGAACACTAACACCCTACAAAGTTCGGATGTTTTAAGTCAAGTGGGAGATTAGCAAGCAGAAGCCAGAGTTCCAGTTGCTACCCAAGGTGACAAGAAAGCCCCAGAGTCTGACACAGGGTACAATAATCAGAGAAAAAAAATGCAGTTACTGTGCTTACCAGATCTTTCAGAAATATCTGTAAAGTGCCTAACCTATGCCAGCAGTTCAACAAGTCATTAAAAATACAGACGAATAAGAGATGACCCTAACCTTAAAAAGTGTGTGGTTTTCTCTTTCACCCCACTCAATTGTAATCTTCTTGAGCACAAGCACATGTATTTATCACTATGGATGTCCATAGCCTAAGAGCCTAAGAGAGTTGGCTTTCTTAAGGAATATTCTGTGTGCTTATGATCTCTAAGACAACAAACTAGAGAGAACAAAAGAAGAAAGGCTCAGAGTAAAGGATTTGGTCATAAAATAAGCAAACATTTCCAACAATCTGAATTCTCCTGCAGTGGACTGGGCTTCCCATTGAGAGACTGTCCTTCCTTTTTCTGGATTTGAAGCATAGATCGGGCTACCTCATAACTAAAAAAACCTGTGAAGGAAATTCAGACACATTTGACGTGGCTGCCAGCTCTCTTATGTTCTATGTGTTCTAAGACTGACAAAGTACACTTGGTGATGACACTGCTGTTTTTAGAATCTTTCCAGAAACTTGTAAGGTAATTCTCTTAACATCTATTAATTACAAAAGGGATAAGGAGTGGGAACTTTGGTCTTTATGGGTGATCAAAGTATTCATTACTGTACCTAGAAAAACAAGCAAACAAACAAAAACCATATCACCAGCAATCTCTGCCCTCTTTTGGCTCAACTTCTCACCCTGCTCTCCTCTCCTTCTGCCAGCTGACGAGCTGACATATATGGAGTGGGATGCCTTCACATTAAAAACCATATCCAGAGGTTGCAAAGCCTCACAGGAACAGAAGATGAGGCTAGACCTTGCTCCTGCCACGGCTCTTCTCCCTCTAGGATATGGAGGCCCATCGTAGGCGGATCTGGGACTGCATTCCATGTTGGTGACACGCTTATTTGGAAAGACATGTTCTTCTAGGCAGTGTAAAACTGAATCTCATCAGCACATCTGGAGCTAAGTAGGAAAATTACCTTAATTAAACACAGCAGAATCCGGATTTATTGCTCACCACATGGAGTGCTTTTATTCTCTGAGGACCAAACCTGATATTCCAGAAAAAGTCATTTTCCACTGGCACTTACACACTTGTCCACCCATGGCCCTCAGATGCATGGAACCAAGGAGAAGAAATGTGTTCCTCAGTTTTCAAGATGGTAAAGAGATTTGCAATGTAATAGAAAACATAAGACTAATACAATTCGTTGCAAAGTGAATACAAAGTCAAATAGCTGTTCAGGCCACATGTCCTTCCAAGCAAGTACGTGGGTTATGTGTTCCCTTCCTCCTCCCACTAGAATCCAAGGACTTTTTTCATTTAAGTAAATTAATCTGCTATGGTATCCTGTCGATTATTTTTAGTTCCAGGTAGTAAAAACTATTGCCTGTGGGAAAGAAATTAGAGAAAAGAAGTAATAGATCAGTAGTACAAAAAACTGAAATCCTGGGAAATGGATTATTTTCCCTAGCAAATAGGTCTATTCCAGAAAGGAGAAACCTGCAGAGTGTCCAAAACAGTGAGTGGCCCAACTGTGTCAAAAGCATTTCAGAAAGGCAGGCAACAGGCTAGCCCATCTGGCAGCTCTGTTGAGCCAGAATTCCGAGTCTATTTTAAACACTGCTGATAATAAAGCGCTGTGATTCTCATTGCACAGGAAGTAAAATGTCGTTTAGGAGTTAGAGAAATACTTCAAGGACACAGCGGTCCGCTGTTCTTGTCTTGACCGTGGTTCCCCTGGACTTGCTTTGTTTCAATCTGAGCACCAGCATCAGCTCTCACCATGCATCCCTGGAGCACAGACAGAAGTTGGTCATGTTCTGGGTCTCCCAAATATCTTAGTATATATTTTTAAAATTGAAATCCTTCAGACCAGTTTCTTTAACCACAAGGTAAGACAACCAGAAATAAAAACCCAGATATTCAAATCTGGAGTGAAATGTGGAAAAAAAATTATCATTAGAATAACCTTGACAGAAACCTTTACAGAATTAACTGCTTTTTCGGGGTGAAAAATAAAATAAATAACTTAAACTTTTTCCAATTGGATGTAGCAAAACAATAAATAAACCAAAACAAACATGAAAAACATAAATCTCAAAATTAAAAAAAATCAGATAAATAAGTTGAATCGATGATTATTAAATATTCAAACTGACAGACCTTAGTCAATCAAGAAAAAAAAATATAACAGCATTAGAAATATGAAGAGTATATACACATAGAATGGATATTAAATAATGATGAAACAGCACGTTTACCTCAATGTGATTACTTAATGAACCGGGAAATGTTTAGGGAAACAAATGTAAAAAAATTTAAGCTCAATGAGAAGATTTGGTCACACCACGGGGACACCACAGGGCTGAGATGGCAGCTCGCACTCCCGGGCTCTGACCCCAGAAACTGTACACTGCCTGGCACTTCTGGGCCTGCAGTCTTGGGCCACCACTTCCAGTCCCTCTAATGCCACCTCCAAACAGCTGCTGGAAGGTACAACTCAACTCTAAGGTTAGGCAGGAGTGTCTGGTTCTCAGAGTGTGGGAAAAGGCACCATCACATCTTGGGTGGTAAGTGAGGTGTGTTCATAGAGGCACCAAGTTTCTGCTTAAATGCTAGAATAAGGTTCAGCGCTCCAAAGACCCTAAGGACATACAGCCAGCCACGGTCATAAAAGTGCATACTCAGTATTTCAGCAAATCCACCCCCCCATCTCAACACCTTCTTCAGTTTTACACCTAGAAGTTTGGCTTCCAAACTTATATATTACCCCTGTTTCATCTGACATTTAACTTATCAAGTGCCTGATATGAGCAAGGTGTGGTTCTAGTAGTTTCCTTCTATGTCGCCACCTAAATGCCCCCAATGGATACATCAAAGTGCAAAACCCCAAATCTGACCACTGATCTCCAAGCACTCCTTCAGAAAAGGATACCAGGAAGAGCAGTCACCTAGAGCGGGGGTGACACAGTTTGAGGGGTAAGGAATGCAGCCCTGTGCCTGGAAGATGATCAGGAATGATGATTAGAAATGTCCTTCCTTGCCTCAACCTGAGCCTCCCGTGACCCCCACACATTACAAACCCACCTGATCCAAGTGTGGTTTTTAACTTTCAAGACCCAAAGCAGGTATCACTGGCTGTGTGAGGAACCGAGGCTTCCAGCAAGAACGAGCCCCTTAACCCTCTAAGCTCCTGCACCGACACACCCTCCCTGGCAGCTCACTCCGCTCTTCCCACTCCCCTGACTTTGACCCTGCCTTTGAACTCTGGCCAAGCTGCCCTTCCTTTTAACCCTTGAGCATTCGAAGACCCAGTTGTTCCCCACGGCCTTTGGTTTTACAGTCCTCTTTGCCTAGAAGATTCTGCCCTAGTTCGCTTCCTGGACTTTCATATTTCAGGTATCATCTTTTCTCTCGCCCTCTGAATTTCCCTAGTGTAAGTGAACTACTACTTCCTTCCTACACAATCCCTCACTCACCTTATTCCCACATCTTTTTTCCTTTGTATCACTGCCTGCAATGATTCTTTATTAACCTGACTGTTATCTATTTCTCCGCCATTAGAATATAAACTCAGAGATGTAGGCAATCTTAACCCCAGGGCTTCATTAAATGATGGAGGGATGGACGATTGGATGGATATATTCACGAATCAATAGGCACTTCTGTTATTCTTTTTAATGCTCAAAATTTGAATGGCTATTTGTTTAGCCTTGTGGCCCAGTTGGAATGAGTGCTGTGACACAGACTATGTCCCTGTATGCCTTGTGCCTAAAACTGTCACAAGCATTCTGCTGACTTAGTTTTGTTCATTTCTATGTGACCCTATACACTCACTGCAATGATTCTAATTCAGTTGTTCACTGTAATCACTGCTTACCCCACTCTTTTCCGGTGACCACAATTTCCACCCACATTGAGACATGGGCTCTGATTACCTTTCCCTTGATTCTGGGCTGGGATGGATGGTTTGTTTGATGAATAGAATGTGGCAGAAGGGAACTATTGGGACTCCTGAGGTTAAGTCACAAGGAGCCTGTGGCTTCCATGCAGACCTCTAGGAACTCTGACTCTCAGAGCACTGTTGCCATTGTAGGAGGGTGCAGGCCACAGGGAGACTGTGTGTGTGCTCCAGCTCCCAGGGCAGCATCGACTTTCAGCCAGATGAGCGAGCAGCCAGGGAGAAGCAGCCAATTAGACTCCCAGATAAATACAGCCCCAGCCAACATGTAACTGTACACCCTCTCCCCCCATTCAACCAAAGAACAATGAGAGATCATCTATTATTGTTTCAAGTCATATCACTTCAAAAACATTTTTGGATAGCTTGATAGGAAGCAGCAATCAACAGGAATACGCTCTAATCCATACCAAAGTAAAGACTGCAGGAAGGCACTAGAGGCATAGAAGAACCTGGGCAACTGTTTTCTCTGGTCTTAGCTCTGCCACCAGCTGGTTGTGTGGACTCAAGTAACTCATGTTACCATTCTGGGCCTTGTTTGGGAAATGTTTTGAGATGATACCAGTTACTTACAAGTCTAGGTCATTTTTAAGCCTATGTACACAGTTTAATAATTTGTTTTGGATGACTTCTAAAACTGAATGCTGTTTAATTCATACTGCCTTTAATTCACTCATTGTAGAGGGAGGTGAAAAGTGAAGGTCATCAATGTCACAATTTTGCCCTAGATAGGTCCAGTCTAAAGGACAAAGAAAAGTAAGACACTAGAACACCATTTTAGAAGGTATCTTTAATGGTAAAGACTCAGTTCTGTTGTAGAGCGAGCATCAAGAAGCTGAGTTTCCAGTAATTAAGCTGTGTCTGTTAGAAAAAGGTGCTGACTGGGGTCAAGTAACAGGAAGGATTTTGTGCTTGGATTGTTTTTGCTTTGTTTTGTTTTATTTTTTAAGTAAAAGGTTTGATGATGTTGGCAAGTTGCTCATTATACAAGGAGAGGCATAGGATTCATATTATAATGCCGGGATTTTGAGCCCTTCCCTTTGTTTCCAAAGCAGAAATCTGATCTTGTGACCCCCCTGATGAAAACCCATCAGGCTCCGGTCTAATTCCTGTAAAGCTCTTCCATGGTCCTGCTCTCCCTCACCACTCCGCCTCCCTTTATCTAGACCATCTCTGGTCACCCTCAATCCTGGTCCTAAATGAGGGGTCTTGCTCCTTCTCCCCCAGGATGCATGTGTCCTACACGGCAGGGGCTGAGTAGAGATGTGAGGTGCAAGCTGCTTTTTCTGGCTTCGGTGTTACTCCTGGCCCACTTGATGCTGAGCTTCCGCAAACTATATTGTCTTGGATTTGGAACCAGTTTGCTTTCAAGTTTGTCCTCCTAGGGAAACAGTCTGGGTTTCCACTGACCATTTGCCGTGCAGATTAGATTTGACTTAGATGAATCTTGGTGTTTCTCAGACTTGGTGAAGCCCCTATCCCCCCCAATACGACAGATAATACTAAGACATTTTTCACTCTGCTACCCCTCCTCAGTCTCTAAGCACCTCCCTGCTTAGCCCTGAGGACAGGAGAAGAGGTCTGGTGCCATCTGCCCAATGCCCTCTTCCTCCCCTGCCCTTAGCATCAGGGCCATTTCTACTCACTCTCTTCAAAGGCTTCCTGTTCTAGGAAAGAGACTTAACAGAGAGGTCAGCTACTTCAATAATAACTAGCTATTTTTATATTGTTTCCTTGTCCATTTTTAAAATTACTTATACAATTTTTGGACAAATAATCCATATATAAGAAGCACAAAATTCGAGGGTTTTGACTGCATATTTATTTTATCCAACTTCCTAGTGGTTGACCTTAATAACAATCTCAAGTAGTTTGAAAAATACCCCAGGAAACTTAATTTTCTCTTTAGTTGGGACAACAAATTCAGCATATCCCTCCTTTGGCAATGCAATTGTTTTAAGTGCGATGGGGGCTTATTTGATATGTTTTGCAAAATAAAAATATTTTTATTTTAAATGCCAAAAATAATACATGAACCCATGAAAAGCTTTATGATAAAAAAAGATCCTATTCCTTTTCTATACCTCAAATACCCAACCCCCTATCTAAATGTTTGTCATTAATATATTGTTATCCATTTGTAGAGCTGTTTATTTCCTGCTTTTGCCACATAAAGTCAATTGCCACTTTAATTCTGGGCACTAATTAAAATAATGCAATTATTTCTCTGATCAATCTCCACTTGACTGCAAGCTTCTTGAAAGCAGGGGATGACTTCCATTTATCTTCACATCATCAATATGTGCTGTGTAGGGAACACTGAGGCTTCTACAAAAGCTTCTGGAACAGAGTTGATGAGGCTGGTCCTGCACAAAAATTAATAATCAGGGGGATAAAGAAACTGCACATCTTTGCAGCAATTTGGAGAACTGGCAGGGGGGTTGAGGGGTTCAGAATCCACCACAGTTCCATCTCCACTCTCCCCATTTCCAGAGCTATTCCTAAGGCTCATCCCACCCCATCTCGTCTGCTGCAGACACACCCACCCCTTTCCCACAGATATGTTTCCTGAACTCTGAAGCCACTTCCCGCCTGGAGAAGCACAGGGGTCAGGACGGTCTGATCTGAGAGGAAGACTTGCTCCAGGCTTCTTTTCTGGGATTCTCATAGTTACTTCCAGCGCACTGGGGTTTGGCTTTCCAAGCAGAGACCTTCTTTGTCCCACCGCTCTCCACAATCTCTGATTTTCTTACTTTATACCTGCCTCTGCCCACAACAGTTCTAACTACCATGGTAACAGGAAGTGTAAGTAGCCCGCCCTGCACGACAGGCAGACACAGGCTGCAGAACGGCCCTCCCCAGCTTGTGCGCACAGCCCTGGGTGTGCCAGCTCTGGGGCCCTGTGCTGCAAGTTGAAGCAGTGGCACAGGCAGGTTAGGTGAGCAGAAAAGCAGACCGGGACTTAGAAATGGTGGCATGATTTAGGGTTCTAGCGGCTGATAACCAGTGATAACACAGACCCAGTGAGGTTGCTCCCAGGTGAGCATGCCCAGGAAGCAGATGAACGAGGAAATAATGGTATTTACTTGCCGGTTGTACCCCGTACCTTCACGCAGAGCTAAAAATGATCAACCTGAGATCTAAAGAACCTCCCTAACCCCAAGCCCTAGTGCTCTGTCCCATTCCCACCTGACCGCAGGAAAATCAAACCTCCGCTCACTTTAGAATCATGGAGCAAAGGAAGCAACTAGGAATGGCGGTCAGGCCAGATCCAGGGCTGTAGGCTTCGGTTCTTGGTTCTGATTATCACATCTCTATATAAGCAGATGGCTGGAGAGACACAGACAGACTTTGCAAGGGAGACCATGGCCTGACCCACTAGCTCTGGTATTCTGCCCCAGGAAGAAGGAAGCAAGAGGTTTTCAGCATATGAATGAGAGAAAAAGTTCACTTCCAAGGGTGCTGCCTACTTGTGTATTTTATTCCACCAAAGCCCTGAAGGTGAAATCTAGCATTATGCCCCCTCCTCTAGGAAGCATTGTCAGGGAAAGGGGCACTGAAGAAGGAATCTGTCAAAAGAAACTTGTAGAAAAAAATTTTCCCTAACACCATCTTCTATTCCCTTGCCCCTCCCCCACCCCATCTTAACCTCAGAGCCCTCAGGTCCTTTATTAATGTCCTCTAGTTTCTCTAAGTATGTTACTTCAAATCTTTCACTACTTAAATATGTAGTGTTTATCATTCTGATTTGCTTCACTATGCTTAATCTCCTTGCACTTCCTCCATTTAGTTGTAAATTACTATATTTCATATTTCCTCATGGTTGAACAGTATTCCATAATTTGGATGTAGCACATATTCTGGATCCAGTCCTCTATTGATAGGTATTTAGGCTGCCTCATATCCTATGTATTATAAATAGTTCTGCAATAAATATTTTAGAGCATAGAGATTCTTGCTATGTTTATGCTAGACAAAAATACTAGGTAAAGCCAAGAAGGGCCTGTTAGTGGAAACACAGTTCATCAGTCAAAATCTACCCCTTCATTTTCACTCTCATCTCTTGGGATAAGAATGCTCTTGAATGCCCCTCAAACTGTTCAAACTTTCTTACTCCTATCACTCTTTTACCTCTCTCTAGGATAGTCTCTGGGTATATATGGGAAGGAGGCACATGGTCACAAGAAATTCCAGAGCCTATGCCCAGCTGCCAGGAACTACTCTAGTGTCTGAAACCACTGTTGCCTAGTGCCAGGGACCAGCTGCATGTGTGCTGCTTGGAATGGAAGTCTATCCCTCTTGAGCTCAGCAAAGGAGAGTGCTCCCTCTCTGCTTGTTGCTGACCACAGAAAAAACCAGAAGGCTACCCTCCTCCACCTCACCTAGACCACGGTCAAGCCTTAGCCTCTGCTGGGCAGTGACCACTTCTCTATTGTTGTAAACCTTATGTCAGGCCCACTGACGCTAAACCCAGTGTCTACCCCAAACAAGAGCCCAAGATTGCATGAGGAATCCAGCAAGACCCTGCACTGGGTGATCCTGCCTTGCATGGAAGTTTCCACAAGAGTGACAGCAGGGAGCAGGGGCAGATACCCTGGGTGTCCCTCTGTGCTTATCCAGCACATCTGCTCTCCAGAGCAAAGCCTGGGAACAAACACAAGCACATACATATGCTGTCTCCTCCCTCCTGGCCCCTTCCCTACAATCCTCTACCAGCAGCAGATCCAAGACTCCCTTGCTCCCTCGACTCCAACAGTGACACTGGAGACTCATGGTTAATCCTTAATGCCAGGTCTTTTCAGCACTGTGGGCGGATCTGTCTAAGCAGATGGATGCCTGAGGGACACACAGAGAATAACACATTTTTCTTTAAAATGAGGGCCCTCCCGTACACCATCTGGGGATTCTGTAGAAGGAGTCCTTCTTGAGGCTATGGGGAACACCCAGGCCTGCAGGGAGGCACTAGAGCCAAAATCCCACCCTGTGTGACCCCTCAAGGCGACAGCAGATGTAAGTGGACTAGGACCACCTTCCAGATGAAAAAGAAGGCTTAGTGCATCTGGAGGCCTCGGGCACCAGGAGGCTTGATGGACAGGGGCTTAACTGCCCATTCTCTCTATTAATGGATGACATTTGGCCCTAAGGGAGCAAAATAAACTGTTACCCCAGGGCCCAGTCAGCAAGTTAATTCTAGGAACCTTGTGGTAAAGAACAGTGAAGTATTGGGTTGAGGGGTTTACTTTCACAGGGCTTGGGGGAGGCTGTTGTGCCTCCCACTGTGAATTGCTCTTGGTCCTGGGCCATTAAGCTGACCAACTGCCGGTGCTGAAAACACAAACCCCTGGGGACTCTTTCCAAAATAAAAGAACATCTCCTGGGTTGTGCATACTCTATCTAGAAATAACCATAGTAACCTGCCTACTAATTCTCCTTCGAAGACAAATGGCAAAAACAAACACAATTCTAAAATAAAGGTTATAAGCTGTTTTAAAATTTTTTTTTCAAAGAGGGATGTAGAGAGAATGCCAAGGAGAGTACAAATCAGGAAGAGGTCAGGGGAGTACTGTATATCTGCTCTGCGAAAGTTCCAGGTTGTGACAGATGAGCCATATGGACAACTGCAGGCACCAGTTTGGGGATATCCATTGTCTCTGTTCTAAAGCTCATGGGGTGGTAGTAATATTCAGGAATTTCAGGAATTTTAGGGACTGAGGGTGGGAGGCACCAGTAGATCAGTGTTTCCCTTTTCATAACTGTGATATTTATATGTGAAGTTCTAGAACCATTAGATCTTTTTCCCTTCTAGCCACACAAACTACTTAAGAGTCATCTACCTTGGCTTTGAAAATAACTGATATAAAGTTATGAATTTCTTTGATAATTTTATAACGATGTGGCTGTTGGAAGTATACATTTTGAAATGAGTCATTATTAGCTATCAAAGACCCAACGAGAATGTTTCTGAATCTCATGGCCATCATAACTGTTATCACCGAAGATTCTGTATACATGATCTCTCTGCATCCTCCTGTCTTCTACACAGAGAAATTTAGCATCAATGAACCCAGTATCACAGGTCCTGACAGCCAGGCCTTTCGGTGGCTGATTTCATCCTTTCATGTCATATCATAAATGTGCCTAGTGGGCAGTCAGTAAAACACCTCTTCTAGGGTTTCTGTTGTTTTTCGCATAGCAGGAAAGAGCCACAACAGTTTATATCTATGAAACCAGGGCTGGAAGTGGGGCAAGATTTATTTCATGCGGGTCTGTAACAGGGTGGTCTCCAGTACTCTGCCTCACCCAATGAAGGGCAGAGCTAAGCATGGATGAGAGAAGCTGGAGGGGAGATTGAGGAAGGGCAGGAAGAAGGATGGAGAGCAAGAAGGAGACCTGGAGGGGGCACATAGAGCAGAGAGAAACATGTAGAAGCTGCGTTTGCTTCTTGGCCTTGGACTGGTTGAAACAGATGTGGGTGTGAAACCCATGGGGAAGTTAACAATGACAGCTTTTATTTTGATTTTGCTCTTTCTGCCCCAGATATGCTGGGCCCCTTGTGCCCCTTCCCTATGGGTCCCCATCAGGAGATGCCTTAGATTTGTGGCAGGCTTCTGAGCCTCAGTGGCCCTATTTTGGGCCAACCCTGTTTGGCGGGGCATTTTCCCATGAGGGGGTGGTAACTTTGGGCACTTGATTTGGAAACTATTCTTTCCCTTTCCTGTACTACACACTGGTTGTATTAAACTTCCTTTCCATTAAAGGCCTTATGCAACAGAGTATGTTTTCTCTTGATGTGATGGATGGCAGAACCTATTTAGAGCAGGCAGGTTTGGGGGTTTTGGGGTATCCCTCACCATACCCTGTAACATGTTTCTGGAATAATCTTTTAATGAAGGACTTTGATAGGTAAAAGGGGGAGTAGATGTCATCCAGCCTTACCTACCAAGCAAGTTTCTGTCTCATCCTAAACACTGCCCCAAATGCACCACTTTACAAAGCAACTTAATCACATTATGTCTATTCTAATAATTGGATGGTTCTTCCTTCTGCATGTTGACTTCTCTTTCGACAAGATGGAGTTAATCTGTTCCACATGTCAGCAGTCACAGACACACTCATTCAAACCTGTGTTGTGATCCAACATATTTCCTATTTCTGTCCATTTTGTACCCCACATTAAGACTGGAAGTCATCAACTGTCTAATTAAAAAACTTCTGCACAATTCCCTCCATATGATAGCAATCCTTGTATAAGTTCATTTATCCTGGTGTACACACACCTATCTTTTAGTTTATCACTTAGGCATTGTACACTGACTACCACTTCCTAAGTGTTGGTTACCAGGAGGGTGAATAAGACAGCTGAAATAGTAAATAGAAATATTAAGGGTGCTTGTTGAGATCTTAAATCCCTAACATCCGAAGTCCAACCTTCCCAGACCAGCAATGCTGTCAAATGAATAAATTGATTTGGTTAAAATAATCCAGTCTTACAGTCACATGAAGCTGACAAAAGAAGTTGATGACTGCTACTTCCTTTTGTTACGGCTTACCAACTATTAATTCTGAAAAGTCACTATAAAATATTTCCTGAGATCATTGTCACTCACTACTGTCATTTAAAGAAATCATAATTTTAATTTTTGTTTTGTTGTAGTTATTCTTGGTTTAGATTGGGACTGATTCATTCATCTGGTTTATACTAGCATATATCACTTTCTCCAAGCCTCTGTGGCAAACTGCAGTACTGATTGTACCAGGAAGGTTGGAAAATATTTCTTAGCAAAATAAGTGTTGAACTCAAGAACCAACAGAAGGTAAGGAGCTTAAGGACCAGGTTTGGTACTATGAAGGAGAGACTTATAGATAACAAATGAAAAAGGCTTGTAAAAGAGATCATAGCATAATGCAAAAAGCAAATCCTCTAAGTCCCAAATTATTTTTTGGCCAACTATTAGGACGAATAAGGGGAAAAATTTTTAATATAGAACCAATATCATATATATATATAATATTTCATTATATATAACATAGTGTTATATATTATGTTACCAAGGACAACCAACTAGAAAATGTACTTTAAAAAAAAAGGGAAAACCGTTTAAAATATGAGACTACTATAAAATCTGGTAAAAACAAAAAATATCAACAGAAGAGTTATGAGAACACTATGGAGATTTTGTTCTGTTTCGTTTTCCTGAAAGACATATGAGAAGAACCAAAAAACTGAATTAGACACCATATCATAAGTATGGAGACTTAATATCATATAGATGCCTATTTCCTCTCAAATAATTCACATATGCAGTAAAATTCCTATCAAAATTCCAAACAGCATTTCACAGAACTTGTTAAAAGAATTAAAAATCATTTGAAAGATTAAAGTTACAAAGAAAAGTCAATGAATTTAAAAAAAACACCCTGACATGTTGTACCAGATATCAAGACTTATTAAAAAAGGTTTTATTGATTAAAATTTGTACTGTTGACCTATGGACCAAATTAACAAACCAGTGTCCAGATATAGAACTATACATTTAGGGGAACTTGACATGTGAAACAAGTGGATTATAAATCAGTTAAGAAAGGATGGGCTATTTAATAAATGGTGCTGTGATAACTGGTTATCTATATGGAGAAAGATTAAGTTATCTACACTGAATCAGTTAATTCCAGATATACTAAAGATCCCACCACTTACTAAACTGATCTTTACCAAGTTGTTTAAATGCTCCCCTCCCACCCCCAACACTCCTAGTTTCCTACACTGTAAAATGGGAATAATTTAGCACATAACTTTTAGGGTTGGCTTGAAGATTAAATGAGGTAATTTTTGTAAAGTACTTAGAACAACATCTGGTATGATAAAGTATTTGATAAATAAATGAAAATCAAATGTTAAAGAAAAACTGAAAACTGGAAAATATATGCACATCCTTTTATGACATCAGGGAAAGTGAGAAAAATTTAAAAACTAGATGAAACATCATGAACATAAGAAAAATGTGAAGGAATTTGACAACATTAAAGTTTTAAATCTCTACAAAAAAGAAAATAGAGCTAGCATTTAAAATAAACTCAAGACTGAGAGAAGATATTTGTAATAGATACGACAAGCAATATGTAAAATATTGAAAGGATTTCTATGAATAAGAAAAAGACAAACAACCCAATGGAAAATACAGACAAGGGATACAAAAAAAAATAGAAATAAAATAGCATCCAAAAGTCAAAAAATGTGTGGATTGGGTTCAACTTTTCCTGATAATGAGGGAAACCACGACTGAAAACAAAACAATATCCCTTTATACCCATTAATACAGCAATGTTTGTAGACAAATTAGCAAAATGGGAAAGTTTGTATCCTGCTAGAGAACTGTAATTTAGACAACCGTTTAGAGAGAGATGTGGCAATATCTAGTAAAGTTTAGGTTTGGCATACCCTAAAATCCAGTATAACCTCTCTAGATTCACAATCCACTTTTCTCATAGGCTCCCATAAATGGTAACTCCATTTTCCAGGTGCTTAGACCAAGTCTTGGAGTCCACCTGATTCCTCTTCCTCTCACACCACAGCTGATGACTCAGAAAGCGTATTAACTTTATGTTAAGACACTACCATGCAGAAGACTCTGATGTCTCATCACCTTTACCATGCCTTTGGGTCAACGCCCCCATCATCTCTTTCCTGGACCATCACAATTGCCTCTTTATTGGTCAATCTGATTCCACACCTGCCACCTTTTAATGTATTTTCCATATATCAGCAGAGTCCCATTAGAACTCAAATCAGGTCATGTTATTCTTGTGAAAAATCCTCCCAGAGTTCTCCATTTCGATTAGAATAAAAATCAATGATATCAAATGGCCTCAAGAACCTCCCTGGTCTGCCTTTCTTCTCTGATTTCAATTCCTACACCTCTCCCATCCTTTCCTCCCTCAGCTCTGGTACATCTACATTGGTCTTGGATTTGGGTATTTTTCTACCACAGGCCCTTTGCACTTAGTTTCTTGTGACTCACATGCCTTTCTTCCATAAATCCAAATCTTCCTGACAACTTTATACAAATGGTGTCTTCTTAATGAAGGCTTTCTTGGACCATTCCACAAAAATTCCAACAGCACCTCCTTACATTCTCCCCCTCAAATATATAGACTCACATGTGGTCCTTAATTTTCATCACCTCAATTTTTCCTGTTCTTTCAACCTTTCTCTCTTCCATGCAAATGTAAGCTTTGGAAAGAGAAATATTTGTTTCTCTTTTGTTTACTATGATATCCTTGAACAGGGCCCAGCACAAGCACAATAAATGGTTAAATTAATTCATTTCATTTCATTTCATTTGGTATAAATGATAATGCTACAGTCTCCCAGGCACAGTACTAGGACTGGGAAATAAAAATGAGGGGACAAGGGAGATCAAGCCCTGTCCTCAGGGAATTCATGATACTCTGGAGGGGGAAAAATGAACTAATACATATATATATGGTTATAAAATTTAAAATAATTGAGGATGATGTGAAGGAAAAGTCTGTTGTTTCCAACATCAGGCTGGGGGATTGGAGTTACTCATTCACTAAAAGTGTGCACCTACTTCATGAGGATAAATCATTTCTTGGTATTCCCCTGTGCTCCACTGTAATTAATAGCAACATCTAGAAAACTCAGAAATACATGCTTTTGCTTTTTGTTCTAATGTCAAAAGAGACCTCACTCAAACTTTTCATTCATGAGTATAAGTTTGACAGAACAATTGAAGTCTCTCCTCTTTTTGTATATACCAACCAGTCTTAAAGACGAGCAAGACTTTCAAATCACAATCATACCAACATCTGTGCACCTGGTGGAACAGAGTCTGTGAAAAGTAAGGCTTCGTGTCTCCTTTTGTTCATGGAATTTCACAGTATTTTTATAACTAACAAGGATTTCAGAAGCCCTCCTCATGGCGAGATGCAAATGGAGCCCAAAATTGCCGATTTTTATCATTTCCTCTGGCCCAGCCCTAAATCCACACTTGGTTGCATTCAAAATGTAGGTGAAAGATCTTGGGAAAGAAGCCATAGAATGCTTGAAGATTACACTGGATGAAGTGAATTATCTTTATTGAACCCAGATATAAGAGGCGCTGCCTCATGAGGAATGCTCCATCGGGCCAGGGCATATTCTCTCTTGGAGAGGTGCACACTGAAGTATGCTGCTTATGTGACAAAAGGTTTTGTCTTTTTACGTCCCTATTTGGCAGGCATGGCTATGTTTTGCATTGTTGTCACCACATGTTCCATCCCTGGTGTACGTCGCGATTGTTGACTTGCTTCACATCAAAAAGAAAGAAAACCAATCAAATATCTAAACAGCAGAATTTGGCCAGAGTCAAAAACTTCTCAGAGTTTGAACTGCACTTACTCAAATCTGGGCAAGAAGACAGAGGCTTACAAGAATGCCTTTTGTTGGAATGGAAACCTGAAGCCAAAGCATCTATGTCCAAAAGTTCTGTACATGGATCAGCCTCTGATCCCAACCTGCACAAGCCAACAAGGCAGAGGCCAGCTCTCGGCAGCTGCATCTCACAGAACTGAAGCAATGGTCTGCCCTGCGCCAGCATTTGAGTGTCTCTAGCCCCTTGGAGCTTGGAAAGTGGTAACAGATCCCCTCATCTGTGGCAATAGACGTGTGCCCAGGTTTAAAATTGTGCTCAAATTCTATTAGTTCACAATCATCCATTAGTTCAGTGACACGTCCTATTAGTCTACTAATTGTACCAGCCAGAGTCTCCATTGCTCAAAATGCCATGCCTGTCAGTAAGACGTCAAACTCTTAAATAATCTGGGCTTCTCCGTTTGTCAGGCCCGGTGCCAGCAACCAGCCCAAGAAATAGAATGAGTAGTCGTATTGCAGTAGCCCCCCCAGCCCCTGCCTGGTCAAGAGCAGTCACTGTCCTGTCTTCAAATAGACGAATCAATAACCAGATTACAATTCCCTTTGTGTTAGATGTACAACCAAGAAGTTACTTACACTGTACGTCTTATCTCCACTCACACTCCCTTTGTTCATTTACCCACTAATGAGGAGCAGAGTTGAGAAGCAAGAATCCAACTGCCAGCATTTGATTCCAGGCCCCACCACTAACCGATATGACCGCTCTGTTTCCTCATCTTTAAAAAGATTAGAGTGACAGATAGGCAAGTAAGGTGATATGTGTGACGTGGTAAGCTCTGTGCCTCCTGGAACATAAAAACAACCCATAAATTCCTTCCTCCTGCCTTCCCTCCATCCTGCCTCTCCTTCTTTGCTTCCCTCCTCTATTCTTTCCATTTTTTCTTTCATTCATTTATTCTTATTTGTTTTCCCCAACAATGTCTGCTTGAAATCACTTCTAGCCTCCTTCGGCAACCACCCACAAAACTAGCCCCCAGAAGGGCAGGTTCTTGGCCTGAGCTCTTGCCCCGCTCTCCTACCACATCCAGAGAGCAACTCATGGCAGGCCAGGGCCACAAGGCCACAGTTTCCACTCACCCATTCTGTGTGATCAGCCTCCCCAGTTTCTAGTTCTAGGGCAGAGGTCCCCTTACCGTAGGCTCTTTCCACTCGCATTCCTATCTTCCTCCCCCTGTTGCTTCCTCCTCACCTAAATGGTACCAACCTTATCCTTAATTTCAAGGGAATTTCCCCTCCCAGCCTGCCCTTCAAACTTTCATATTGGTTACCTTTAGATTCCTCACCCTTCCCCACATGTCTTTACTGTCTTACTAGTCTTACTAGTTCCAACATTTTTCTTTACGTTATGAGGATGCCTTCATAACAAACCCTGCTTGCAGTGGGATTCCCATCAGTGCTTTTTCAAGGTACAGAGCAGAGCAGGCAAGGCTTTCTAAGATGGACCCCTTACCCCTGCCTTTCTCCACTCACTAAGTTTTACCCTGCATGTCTCAGGTTCCTTCTTGCTTTGGTGCCTCAGTTTACACTCAAGATGCTCAGCCTGCAGCACTCTACTATTTGGTCTCCAGCCCCCTGCCCAGGTAACAAGTCCTCCTGCCATGGGTCCCTGAGTTCGGGGGCGGGGAGGGGTACAGACAATCAGTCTGTCTCTCCACCTTTGCTCCTGGAAACCCCACGGTTTGCACAGAAGATGCAGAAGACCAGGCAGGGTGCCTTTCCCAGACCGCTCCTAACTTTTCTGCATATACTGAACTGTCATGGGATAGTGCTAGGTATGTGAGGGGCCACAGGATGTGTGGAAATGTGAGGAATGGTCCAGAGCATCTGGAGTTCGTGGTCCAGGGTCACACTCAGACTACCCAAAGCTGGATGATGGTCAGGACAGCGCTGTGGGCACAGCTGTCTCCTTAGTCTGACACTCCCTCCCAGGGTGGCAGCGACCACCGGAGTCTGTTACGAGACTCTTGTGCTCTGGCCTTTTCAGTGGGGCCACATGAAAATACATGTCCTGATCAGAAAGACAAGTCAGGTCTTTCTGTGGCTGGGCTGACTCGGAGTTCATGGCGAGTCACTGCCAGAATGTCCAGCAGCCGGGCTATGGGACACCAGGGACCTGTTGTCATCTGTCCAACATGCCTATGAAGCACTAGCCTTCTGAGAGTGGACTCCCAGTGGGGGACTCCCCAGCCCCATGCGCCAAGCCTTTAGTCCTAAAGTTGCCTCATGTAGAATCAAAGAGGACCCTCACCTTCCCAGTTGTCAGAGGAAATAGCAATCAAAGAAAAGCAGACCATTTTAGACTATTTTAAAAAGTAGAAAACACAAAAACACATGGAGAATGAGAGGACTGGAGAGCAGGTGTAGCTGTTATATTATAATCATGGGGTAAACAATTATATGCTATATAAGAGGACTTCAGCAAAGCAACTCAGGTTCTATTAACTCTTATCAGTAAGTGAAGTTGTATTATTTCAGTTTGCCTGGTTATTGTCCCTCTCCTCCCACCAGACAAAAAATTCCTCATGATTGTTCAATAAATTCAACATATACAATAACACCTGCATGCTACACAATCAATACACATTTATTGAATGAACCCATCAATAACAAAATGAGAAAAAAATTCCCTCAGTGAGAAATAAGAAAAGTTTATTTCTAACACAAAGAACATTAAAGCAATTATGAAAGAATATTTTATTCAGTGATCAGGTAATAACTGAGAAAACTTGAAATAAAAAAAAAATCTTAGGAAAATCACTAGTATTAATGGAAATAGTCAAGAAAAAATATCATATTTGGCAGGCTAGGTGGATAAATAGACATACTATTTATGTTTTACAAAATATTTATATTATTGGTTAAAAATACAGGCTTGTTAAAACAAGTAGTTAAATAAGTTTGATACTCAGAAGACAAATTACCAAATGATTAGGTGATCACATCTTTAGTTTTAATAGATTATGCTATATTCTTTTTCCCAAATGATTGTATTATACCCCCACCAGCAATGCATCAGAATTCCTATTGTATCAACAGCTACTACAGTAATACTGTCCGTGTTTGCCAAGTTGGGGGGTTAAAATTTTATGTCATTGTGATTTTAATTTTCCTTTCCCTGACAGTTAATGAGATTGAGCATTTTCTAGATGCTTGATGACTTTTGATATTTCTTGTTCGACAAAATATATCTTCAGTTTTTCTACTGAGTTATCTGTCTTCTTGGTTTGTAGGTTTATTTATATGTACCAATATTAATCCTTTGTGCTTTATCTATTGGGAATATTGTCTGTGACTTGTATGTTCATTCTCTGCGTGGTATCTTTTGATGAACATATGTTCTTAATTTTACTGTGGTTGAATTTATTAATCTGTCTTTTTCTGGTTACGCCTTTTTGCATCTTGTTTGAAAAATCTTTCCATACACTGGAAGTCATAAAGATATTCTTCGATATGTTTTTCTACATGTTTCTGAGGCTTCTCATTCATATTAATGTTGCATACCAACTACTGTGAGCTAAGTACTGATCTTAGCATTTTCCATTTTAGTTGTCTCACTCTTCTAATGAATGTGAGATTTATATAATCATTGCCCAATTGTTCCAATTATGAACAAGGAAACTTAGACTCTAAAATTCAATAACTTGACCAATGTCACATACTAGGAATGATGGAAAGTGAATTTCAATCTGTGTCCACGCTACTGATGACTCTTCTGATAAATTTCAAACCTATTATTTTAATAATTTCTAATTTTTGTGTACAAAATGCAAATGATTTTTGTCTATGGATTTTATTCCAGTCTCCTTCCTAAACTCTCTTGTAAATTTGAATAATTTCACTTTATATTCGGTGGTATTTAACATCAATGATTGTATTTATGATCTTTGATTCCAATTTTAAATGAGACCGTTAATTTGTTCTTTAGTTTTATTATTAACTTCTCAAAAGCTTTATGTAAGACTGTTTCTAAACAGCTTAGTTTCTAAAACTAAAACCTGGGGGTTAATTTTAGTTTCTAAAACGGACTGTTTTTCTTAAGGATAGATACTTTTTTTAAAACTAAGACATCATAGTTTTTATGAGCATAGGTTGATTCAAGTTTACTATTTCTTCTTGAGCTTTGGTAATTTATATTTTCTATAAATATTTCCACTTTGCCTGATTTCAGATATAGTATAAAGTTGTTCATTATATTCTATTTTAATATCTTTTCAATTTCAGTTCTATTTGTGATTGTGTTCTTTTTCATTCCTGATATTAATATTTTTATGATGATGTCCCTCTTTTATTGTTCTTTTGAAGTTCATAAGAACATTGTCATTCTGTAAGACTTTCCAACAGAACAAATTTAATCTTCTTTATGTGATCTTTGCTTTATTACTCCATTAATTTTTATTTTTTAGTATTTATTTTTTCCTACTTAGAAATATGTACTTAAGTTACCAGATGATTGTTTTATTAAATATTACATTTATTAAACTCAATATGTACAAAATATGTAAATATTAAAATTTATGAAGATGTCCCCCACCCCTGTCCTATAGCAAGAAGAGTTCATGCATTCTTATCACCAACTTGAGTGTCATAAACAAACCTTACTAAAATAATCCTTATCTCCCATTATCTTTCCTTATATTTATTTCCCTATAATTTACCATGTTTAGAAACTCAAATATTTTTCCCTTTGTCTTGTCACTTTTTATAGTTTGCTACCCTCTGTTAAAATGGTGTAGAAGCCTCCCAAGACCAGTCATCTCTTTGGGTTTCCATTTCTTTCCTACGAAGTGCACATGTGCATGTATAATAATACTTTTTCTCATAATTCACAAGACGCAGTGAATGAATGTGAGGGCTCAGGAAAAATTGTTCTTTTCTTTCTCTGCGCCATGTTGCAATACTACTTTAGACCTCGGTTGTGGGCTAGATTGATGCTAGAGGCTGTAGAGGATACATCTCTGCACTAGATCTGGAACATGAGTCCAACAAGGTAGCCACTACCCATTTAAATGTGTGCCCATTTACAGATAAATTTAAATTAATAAAAAGTAAAGTTTCTGGTTTAGTTCTTCAGCCACACTAGTAACACTGAAGTATTCTATACCCACACACAGCTACGTATACAGAGTCTTTCCAGAAACACAGAAAGTGCTAATGAAGAGATTAACCACTGAGGCTGTGTTCTTCCTGAGTCCCAGTGCTCTGTAACTGCCCTGGAGCCTGAACTAGAGCCCAGGCTTGCTCTTCTCTTCCCTTATCAAACCTAAAAGACCAAGTTGCAGGTCTACACTTTCCAGGAATTAAGTGCCAGCCCCATCCAAGCTTTGCTCATCCTTCCAACTTTGAACCGCCTCATTTCTAGCCCTTACAAAGTTCCTTATTTTCATATGTTTAACCATGCATTTAAAAGTTTAAATTAATTTTTATACATTTTTAAAACATTTTATGCAGTATTTTCAAGTGTTCTGTACTAGTATGGTGTTTCCATATATTAAACAGTCATACTATCAAAATGGAAATGCATCCCTGGGGCTTGCTATAGAGCATCTTTTCCTCCCTCCGCCTCCTGTGCCTTCTCTCTTTCCAATGTTGAGTAAGAAAGAATGACCCCATGACTAACTGGAAAGTCTTCATTCTTAACCAAATACTAGGAACCAATACTATCTCAAGCAATAATTGAGGAATCTGACCTGGTTGCAACAATCTGACACCACATTCCAAACGCTGTTTTGTATTTTAAATAAGAATTATAAATGACTATTTCCAGAAGTTCTATTTGCGATGCTTTGATCCTTAGATGATTAAACTGCTCACTTATAAAAAATGACTGGCCAGAGATTAGCTGAGGACAATGTGAACAAAACATTTTATTACTCAGTGAGCAAATGCTTAAGTCTATTGGGAGAAATTAAAGAGGAAAAAGTGGAAATAATTTGAGCAGGGGGAATTGTACCCTCTCCCAGTGGGACCAAGTTTAGGATGTGGCTGAACTTCCCAATCTGGACAAGTAGAAAGAGTCAGGAGAAGATAGTAGAGCAGTGAAATTTCCAGAAGCTGTGAGGTCTGAGATGAGTCAGTAAGTGCTCTCACAGCTGGTGAAGGTGGTATGAACCCAAGCAAGAGACCATTTTCCTTCCTTGATTTGGAAACTGTGAAGGGCAATAGCTGTGTGAAGATAGATGAAAATACCAGCACTTTACTTAAATTTTAGACTTTTAATGTTTATTATGAGTTACATTAATCAAACCTTTTTCAAGTGAGGAATTACCAGCTGTGATAGAGAAATGATAAACTTTCTATAAAAGCTGTTTTTTTTCTTATCCCATCTCTGCTATTACTGCATTCAACATTTATATATACTAATTCAAATCCTAAAAAAGAACAGAAAAGAATATAATCTGCAAGGTGGGTAATATTTACCACATTTTATAGATTTAAGTTAGTGTCCTTGTAGAAGAATATATTATGTGAGATGTACAATATTTGTGAAACCTTAAACCATGCAAATTTAGCTCTTCTACAGTTGTTTTTCTAGAAGATATAACCAGATTACAGCATTCACTGACAATGGACCTGCATCCCCCCAGAACTACTCACCATTTGGCCCCAAGGTCCTGGTGGCAGAGTTACCCTGGGAGATAAACCCCAGCTCCCAGGCCCTGCTTTAAGACCGATGTTATTTTCTCATCCTCCTTTTCAAAATAATCAAGAGCTTTCAGATACTTATACTTTCAGATACTTTACTTACATTGGAATGGGCACAGAAGAGTATAGAATTAGTAGGAAAGGGCTAAGGAGAGGAATTTGATCACCATATTTCGGCAGCATCTTTGTGACAAGGTTAAGGTGATGTCTGCACACTGACCAGTCGTGTTTTTGCCCAGAAGTCTGCGGGCTTTGGTTTTGTCTTCTTGCAGCTTGGTATGGGGCTACCCTGGGCTCATTTGCTGGGATATTGCTAAGTGGTCAGAGCACAGACACAGGCTCCAGACGCATGGACGTGGATCCAAGTTCCAAATTGAGCAATGGATGTAAATCTCCTTGTGTGACTCCGCTTGGTTGTCTGACACACATGGACATTTAGATGACTTAGCTGTCAGGACTGTATTAAATGAAATAGACCCTGGGGAAGAGCATCCCTGGTTGGTACAGGTAAAGTTTTGGGTGAGAAGGTACATACCCAAGGGAAGCAGCGTCAGGGATCTGTGCACAATGCACTTGACACATCACTCGTGTCCTCAGGGGGACGAGTGCGGACATGAATATGCAGATTGACTGAAGACATGCTCCTCTTCTCTGAGCTGATTTCCAAAGAGTCTTCCCCAGTATTCAGAATGACTGCCTGGAAGAAAGTCCTGATGCTGAGTCTTGACCCAGAAAGACTCAATCCAATGAAGCAAATACTCTGGAAAATGAAGAAGCGTCAAGAGTGCCTGATTAAACCCAGAGTTTTGGCACAAGCTCTGTGCCATTTCTCCTCCCTTGCTGCTTTCTAAACCCATATATTTACCTTGTTTGTTTGTTTGTTTTAACCAGTATCACAGTACAATACAAGTTCTCTTCCTCCCTTTCCTTACTCACAAAGTAGGTGTGTTCCTTGCAGCTAGAAGCAGCCAATAGCTAGACTAGGGTATTCCTGGTATGTTGCCTGTAATGATCACCAGTCCATATTATTGAGGGGCAGCTTCTCTGCTGAGAAAAGAATCAGTGGATGCTCTGACCCCTAGGGACAGTCCCATAGAAACAGCCCAGGCCCATGGTGAGGTACTGGAAAGAGCTCTCTGTCATTTTGAATAAGTGCAACATTGTTAGAAGGGAAAAAGCGAAGTCTGGACTCTCCAAGGTCTCTAAAGCAGAATCTCTCTGGTTAGCAAATGTTCATCGCAGGCTTTCTCTGACAGCTCATGCAGTAGGTGCCTGCCTCTCTCACTCTGCTGAGAAATTTCTTTATTGTCAGATACTTTGTGACTTTACTTACTATGAGTCTGGAATAACACCATTCCATTATCCCCACAAAAACCCTTACAGAAGAAGGGGGACATTTCAGAAGGGGATGCAGGAGGGTGAGATTAAAGACGGGTTCAAACAGCTAACCAACCTAAGGCAAGAGACAGAAAGGGGAGTTGAAAGGAATTTTTCAGTCTTGTGACCCCCATCTTCCATACCTCCCCCTACACTTCCTCCTGTTCCTCTCTTCCTTCTCGTGCTCCTCCACACCTCCTTCTCCCTTTTCAAGAAATTAAGAACTTGGATTATTGGGAAGTATCTAGGTGTAGCTGAACAGTATTTGCCCGGCCACAGCACCGCTGTAGGACTGGACTACAAGAGGCTAAGCTCTGTGTAAGTGTCACATAACAACACAAAATGACAGGAAATACTGAATCAGTTTCAGAGCAAGATTCTTTCCATAACCTTCTGGACTGTGTGTCCAGCAAGGCCTCAGGTGGTGCATGGCTCCGCCCCACCCTTGAGCCACCTCTCTCTGGACTGGCAGGATTAAATGAAGCCCACCTAGTAATTGAAGCCTATTCAGGTTTATGTAGAAAAGCCAACTGCAGGGAAAAGTGCTCGAGGATTGTTTTTTCTCAGGTAGAAAACCATCAAAAGAAAACCAAAACAAATTAAAAGTTTCCTTTTAAAGTAAATGGACAAGATCAGATTGGTGAGAAATAGCATGCAATGGTTTTTGGGATAAAACTTTCAGGACAGTGCTTTTTGGAGAAGGATCATTGCATCTACTGCCCTTTAAAACTGTTTAATGGGAAGAATGTAAATCAAAAGATGTAGCCACACAGTTCCAGATACAAGTAAAACAAATTCAGTTACAAAAATTCACTGTTGTCTACATGTTGCCAACTGTCTAAATACCTTCAGTGTCCTAGATTTGTTGAGTTTGAGTGTTTGCATGAAACCAGGTAAATCACCAAATTTTATAAACAAGTGAATTTTTAGTTAACCTGAGTTCTTTCATAGTCAGAAGAGAACATATGCATAATATTAGAGCAAGATCTTTTAAATAAAATCATAGAAATAAGGTTCTCTGCTTATGTTGCAATTACCCTAAGCAGTTCCAAATACGTAAGATATTGAGTGCAAAACTTCTTTCTTATGAAAGAGTTCACAAAAGGGCAAAAAGAAAATAGAAACAAAAGTATCATGCAATATATTTGTAATAGAATCTAAGTCTTTGACTCTTACTCTTCCCTTATAAACAATCTAAGACATAATCTGCTTCTTAGAAAATGCCACAACTTGTATGTGGCAAAAGCACAGTAGGAGCAGCATCCTGAAAACACCAACACCAGCACTATTAAGACATATGCTGAGATTATGCATTTAATCTTCCATATTAAGGAAGGCCTCTCAGATCCCATAATTTCTCCCGTAATTTCATAGCGTTATGAAGTGAAGTCAAGGTAGACAAACAGAAACAAAACTATTGAAAATATCCTCCAAAAAAAATGAAAAGATGCCAGAAACCACACAAGGACTTAATAACCATAGTATTTACAATGGAAAATAATGCTTCTGCCAGAAAAAGTACTGCTTTTACTAGCCAGACATTTATTTCTCATATTTAATTTTATGTACAAGTTTTTTGCCTGGATAGATCATTAAATTGTTCTCATCTCGATCTCCCCTTAGCTTTTCCTTGCTTTTAAAAATACTGAATCATTTTAATTCTGCATCAACAGCAATAAAAGTACAAACTAACTTTTATATAGCACTGATTGGATCCAGTTCTCATAGTTTAAACAGTCCTAGGAGAGACAGAATATTATGTCACATTTCACAGATGAGAGAGCTAAAGCACAGAGAGATTAAGTAATTACTCAAAGGTCACCCAGCTACTAAGTGACAGTCAGGATTTGAACACAGGCAGGCTGACTCTGAGTCCATCACCATTCTAAAGTCCCTTCTTTCAGCATTTATGGAACTCTCAGCCCAGGGATGTTAGTCCAACTTCATCAATTTTGGCAAGTCATGGAACCTCGTTTTCCTCTGAATAAATCCTCTCCAAGTACCAGTGGATTCATGCTTTAACACCTATACGCAGGCACAAAGGCAGACACAAAATATACAAGAATATTGGTTTTAATCCTGAAGATTCAGACTCTTTGAGGAAAAATCAGTCTGTTAAAATTCCATTTGACAAGGGGAGGAGCTGAGCTGTGACAGTAACTTCACTGCGCATACTCCTGCCCCTCCCCCGCCCTTTCTGTGACCTTCTCTGCTCCAGCTGCCCTCTGCTCTGTACCCCACACCTGCTGCCTGGGGTCTTGCCCCAGGAACACCCTCACACTTTAACTCACCATTCTGCTGCCTGAGCATGCACAGGTGGGTCATCTCAGCTCACGGGGAAAGTCCAGACACCTTCGGTCAGCTAGAGCTGAAGGCCCTAAATAGGACGCCACATCCTAGAGTCAGCTCCTGCCACCTCCCTGGACCCTCTGCTCCCAACACACGTGTTATCTGGTTCTCATCCCTTTGCTCCAGTCTTTGTCTCTTCATCTCATTACCTTCCTTGAGGTTTTTAAAGTCACGTGTGTCCTCCAAGGTCAAACTACAGGGTCCTCTCCTCCAGGAAGCTCCCCCAGAACCCTGTAGTCTGAGATCAGAGATCTGGCCCTTCTGTGCCCCTGGGCCCTTGGACCTGCCTTTATGGGAGCACCACAGTCTTGGCAGCCTCACAGCACCACAGGCTCTTTCCATCTTCCCATCCCTCAAAATCGCAAACACCCTGAGGGCAAGGAACCCATTTTATATCTCTGTATCTTTCAGGATTTATCCCCAGTTGCTGGTTTGAACACTGGGAAGCCTCTGTCTGCGGCCAAGTGCTCCGGGACTGGCGGTCTGCAGGCCGCACTTGTGCACTGCCCTAGCTGCTGTCCGCCTCTCCAGGGAGACCGCTGCAGCCATCCCCGTCGTCTGCCACCAACTCCCACCCCGCAACGCATCAGGGAGTCCAAGGCGCTGGGACATGTGCAATGGTGGGGTGGGCCAGAGGATCCCCTGAAGATTAAATCTGGGCTCTGCTGACACTCTAGGCTCCAAAGGTGGGGATTACTTGGACAGTGTCCCATAAAATACGCAAACCCGTGTGCCCTTTGTGACAGCTCTTTTCCAGTGTTTACTGGTTTCTCTGTGAACAGTACCTAGGAGGGAAGGAGCTTGTCTCCAAAGCCCAGAATACATATAGACTCCTGAAGGCAGCCCAGGCCAGGGCCAGGAGAAGGGCAAGTAAGGCCGCCTCCAGGAGCACGGCTAGGCCTGGGCTGGGCCGCTCTGGCTCCCACCCCCTACCGCAGCTCCTCTATCTCCTTATCTAATCCCTCACTCCCCAAGAATTTCTCCAGTCCTCTCAGCTACCTCTTTAGAATACTCCCGGCTTAAGTGAAATGAATCATAAATTAGCGTTAAGATACATGCAGTTAGTAAGAATCCTCAGAATAACACTACTAAGCCCCGGTGAAACAGGAAGAAATCTGTCCCTGTCTAAAAAATTGGAGAAAGCTTCATGCAGATGGTCATGTTCTGAAGGACAGACGAGGTCAAGAATTGACCGCTGCTTGTACCCAACTGCCAGCCGGAACTAAGGTTGCCTGACTCCCCAGCATCAATGCACTCTCACCGGGGCGGGGCCCATAATGTACAGGAACTGGCCAAGACCAAGCAAGACGCAGCCCTGCTCTGGAGGAGCGCGTGGGTTAGTGGGAAGCGGGAAGCGTGGCCAACAACTTAACACAACTCTGAAAAGTCAAGTTTTTCCTTCAACTGTGACTCCATATGCGCCGCCTGCTTGGCAGAGGGCTGGACGGCGAGCAGACCTGAGACCATGCCACCTTCTCAGACTCAGGGCAGGTGGTGGGGACAGATGCGTGAGCACCTGCTCCCGGCACCCTGAAAGCCTGCCCTCAGACTGGGACCTGGCATGGCTGCTTGTGACAGGGAGGTTTCCCTGGGGAAATGGGCACTGCGGAGGCTGAGGGCAGGAGAGTAGCATGCGCTGGAGGCAGTGTCCTCAAAAACAGCTCTGGAATGAACACAGCTGGGGAGGGGAGGGCCAGCAGGCTGTGGAGGGGCAGGGGGTGGCATTCTAAGCTGCAGCGATGTGACCACGCTCCTGTGTTACTCTTCCCCAGTTGGAGGGGTAGATGAGGAACAGGGCAGCCCTGATGCATTCCAGCTTTGGGCCTGGAGGGGATGAAGGCCGGACGAGGTGGCAACAAGAGACATCGAGGCAGGCGGTAAAAGGAATCGACTCAGGAGGAGGAAGGAGGGTGAGAGGGGATGCCAGAATAATCCCCCTCATCCCCGAGCCTGGGCACCCTGAGTCTTCCCTTTATGCTACAGCTTCTCAGCGATGATCTCTGGACTTACCCCCCAGCTAGCAAACACGAAGGCCTAAGGGAGGGCTTGTAGAGGAAAAGCTGTCTGGGATCATACACACGTGAGAATCCTTTCTAGCCATCATATTTACATGCAGCTGTCATCTGGCAGAGAGAAGGCTAAAATGAACCCAGTTTTGTAGAGAAGCGTTTTTTTTTTTTTTTTTTTTTTCCTAATTTTAATGCCAGGATATTCATAGGGCTTTTTAAAGTGCATTTTATGCATGGTTTCCTGAAGATAATCAAGATAATCATTTCACCCTAAAATTTTCTTATCTAATGGTAAGAAACAAAATCCTCTAATTATCAGGGTGGTGGTTAATTTCCAGCTTTCACAGAACCACCTCTGAGGATGCACAGAGCATTTATCTCTTTATTCAGCTTCTAATCACTCATCTAGCTCACCTTAATGCTCATCTAGCACATCCTTTGCCAGCAGAAAAGGTACATGGTCTAGGTACAGAGTAACCAAAATAACTGGTTGTGGTAACCTACAAAGCAAATGTTTCCACACTTGGTGACATAAAACAACTGTTTGGTGATGGCCTCAGACTCGATGGCTCAGGCGCTTACGTGGACACAGTGCCTTGTTCCTGCTGTGGTTTCTCCTCTCACACATCTGGCGTCTGGACTTGGATGACCCAGAGGCCGAGCTCAGCAAGGCCTGTCAACTGACACACCTGTGTGTGGCCTCTTGTGTGGCTTCGCTCCCACAGGTGGCTCCCACGAGCGAGTATTCCCAGAGAACCACAGGGAAGCCTTTTATGATCCGACTTCCAAAGTTACACAGCTCCCCTTCTACCATATTCTATAGCTGGAAACAGTCAAAACCCACCCAGACCAAGGCAAGGGCTCAAAGGCCTTTCTCCTCCTTGGATGAAATCTCACAGAATTGGGAATCATGTTCCAAAACTGCTGCAGGAGGCTCTGATCCAATGGCCACAGTGCTCCTCCCTGAGGCTGTGCTGTGGGCTGCAAATCCATGCGACCCAGCCACCACGTGTCCTGCTCAGCCCTCCCAGGCCCAGCCTCTCAGGACCTGAGGCCTTCACTCCTCCTATGGGGCTTGGTAGTGGGCAGAGCGGAGGAAAGTGCCAGCACGCAGGCCCACAAACAAGTAATAGAGGTTCACATTTCACGTGCACAGCACCTGGCCTCCTTTCTTTGCGAAGGGACATTTAGCTGTTGTGATGCCATCACCCATCACAAATGTCACAGCGGCATCATTTATAGTCTTGCCAGTTCTTCGAAGCCCGACCCTGCTCACCCCTGTTCCAGAGCTCTCTCCCTTTCTCTTCTTACCTACCACTGCCTTGGAACAGCTACAAACCTGGGGATGCCAGACGCCAGGGCCAACCCCTTCTGTCCAATTCCACCCCACAGTCCTCTGTTTGCTTAATTTATTTTTTCATTTTCTTAAGAAACTTATCTGGAAAAAAAATAAAAAACTTCCCCGGTGAAAGAGCGGTTTCCGAGCTTTGTTTTTCTCTACTATGATTATGATTCAAAAAAAGCAGTCTTCTTGCAAATTGAGTGATTTCTAAATTCCTAGTGATAGGATAAGAAAGCTCTACCTCCTAGTCAGCATGAATGAGAAAAGGAATTACCCTCTGCATGCCGGTGACGGTAGAGTTATCAGAAACTCAGCAACTTCTTTAGCAACAATCTCTGAGTTGTGGGGAGTCTTCAGTGCCCCCAGAGAAATGCAGAGTTGGGCTTCGTGATATCCCCTTCACTTCCTGATTTGACTTAGTGGGCAGGGCAGGGGGACATCCTGGCATGGACATTGGTCAGTACTGAGCCTTGATGTGCTCACGTCCCCTGGGGGGGAGGGGCCAGAAAGTGGGGCTGCTAGTCACCCCTCTGAGGTTTTTTGGATGCACCTGTTTTATAAAAACTGATTTTTTTTCTTCTCACAATCTTCATGAGACCAACATAGTATTCAAAGTTTTAGTCAAATCCAATTTTGTTCAAGAAATTGCCTTGTAACCCCAGAAATTGCCTTGTAACCCCAGATGAAGGAATGTTATCTGTCTCTCAACTCAAGTTGCATTCACAGTTATAGCTGATGAACACTAAATTCTTTGTTTTCACATTTTTTTAAAGATTGATTTATTTATGCATACCAGCTGGGGTCTAGACCAGAGGTGTGTGTTAGGGAAGAGAATTCACCAGAGACAGAGTGGGGAGCAGAACAGATGGATCTACTGAAGTACACTGCTGAGGGGAACAGCCGGCAAGGCAGAAGTTTGCTGCGCCATGTGGGAAGCTCCCTGGCCAGGGATCAAACTTGTGCTGCAATGGCTCGGGATAGCTTCATAGTGCTGTGATTTAACCCATTGCACCACCAGGGAGGTCCCTGTGTTTTCACATGTTATTTGCCTGTACCCCATTTTCTCACCTCGATGGTGAGAGTTTTAAGGATTTAGTTCAGTAGCCTCCAGAGCTCCCTCTGGTAAAGTGATGGAATTTCATTAAAAAGTGACATGCAGGGGGGCCTCCCCGGTGGCGCAGCGGTTAGGCACCGCGCTGTGGAGCTGTCGGCAGCAGATGACGCGAGTTCGACGCCCAGCTGGGGAGATTACCACATGGCATGACAGACCTCTCCTGCCTTGCCCGCTGCTCCCTTCAGCAGTGTATTTCTGTCGATCTGCCTGTTCTTCTCCCCTCTCTGTCTCTGGTGAATCATCTCGCCGCCCCACACCTCTGGCCTGTACCCCAGCTTATATGCATAAATAAATAAATCTTAAAAAAAAAAAAACTGACACGCAGTAACATCAGCACTGCCAGGTGCTATATTTGATGGATTGAGCCGTTTGTTGACTGAAGGCCTTTCAAGGTGATGTAGCTCCCAGGAAGAACAAACGGTCCTTCCTTGATTTGCCCAGGGTCCCTGCTTCCAATTCACTTTTCATTCAGAATGGGATGCTCTCAGAGCATCCAATTTATGGGATGCATGAAATTGGCTGTGGATCTTTTGTTTTGTGAAGCCTCATCAAGACTTAAAAGAAATCTTCCTCCTAGCTCATTCTGAGGCATCTTCCAGAGTCTGGGAAGAATTCCTCTTGTGGTTTTAGGAAGACCGAGAACATTAAAGTGCACACTAATCCCTTAGTTGTGGAATGTCACAACCAATGGAGAAAAACAAGTGGCTGCTTCTGTGATTTCTGTGATGAATGGTAGACCCCCCTCTCCACTCCCTGCTACACGTTACAGACTTACAGTCACCAAATAACTGACTTCTAAGGAAACATGCAGAGCTAGCGATGTTACAGAAAAGTCCAGCTGTCGTGCTTTAAGGAAAAGAACAATAATTTCCAGAAAGCTGAACCTAAGATATTTGAAAGTGGAGTCATTAATCTACTCTTTGGTGACCTTTCCAACTCACTTTCCTTGCCTATAAATTATCTATAAGCTCTGTGAAATTGTTTTTAATTTCAGGGTGCCTTTTGCAAATGGCCTTACCAAGGGCCCCCACATCCTCAGAGACATGAGAGGGAGCTGTCCCCTCCACCACCTTCTGTCAGTCACATCCTTTTCCTTGGTCCTTGAGAGGCCCATGGGGTGGCCAGCTCTAGAAAGGGGCTGCAAGTAGAGCCGACTCTTCTGGGCCACTTAGCCCTGTCGGTTGAGGTTGCTGACTCTAGTCAGGCCCTCAGACCCAGAGGCTGCCCCACACCAATGGCCTGTGGTGGCCTGAGCAGGAGCACAGGGCTTTCTGATGCTCTTGGAGCCTCACTTTCCTCAGGTCATGTTGGCCCTAGGACCAGCCCCTCCTTCACGCTGTGACATTGATCCATTATAGACTCTGTTGTAAATGCTACTTTAATGCTTCCCACACGCTGTCTATTTTGATGAGCTCTGGCTAAATAATCCTTTATATGGAATAAAAACCTTCCCTGGGAAGCCCCTTTTGTCTACTGTGCCCCTCAATCCAGTACAACAAGGGACTCCCCTGTCCAGCCTCACCTTAGCTTCGATGTTCTTGCAACTGGACTCTAGACTTTTTGCTTATATTCCAGATGGCACACATCTGGGTGTGCCCATCTCCACCTCTCCCAAGAGGGAAGATTCCTACTCACCACACAAGACCACCAGCAGTTGCATCTCTGGCACCAGGGAGTCAGGACACTTTGCCAGGAATGCAGCTGAAGCCCAGGTCTCCTTGTTCTAAGAGATCTCACATACTCAGGAACCTTGTCCAGGGACCAAACCTCTCAAGAATCTCTGGACAAAGCAACTGTAACATCCCTTTCTTTTCTACAAAGTTGGTAACAAAAATCCCCTGGACACATCACCCTCAGCCGTCCAGAACCACATCAGCTCTTTTACCCAATGGGGCAAATAGCAAATGAGAGTGCCTGTACCAAAGCCCAGCCTTAACGGGCAGGACAGCACCCTCCCGACTGTATGTGTGGTGCAGTGGGGAGGTGGCAGGGTGGACGCTGATTCCTTTTATTACTTTGATGAAAACCAAACTGATGGGTTAACAGTGATATCCAAGTATAAGTCTCATGTCACTTGGGGCTGGTTCAATCAATAGCAACACCCAATCAAAACTTTATCTCATGCAGGAAGTCATTTTTTATTTCTGTCCTTCCAGAAGCATTACAAAGGAAGCATAAATAATTTCTAAGCAAAAAGGGACATCTCCCCGGACAGCTACAAACATCTCACATCCCTTTCCTTTCCTCTGTTGTAGTCTGCAAAGTCTGTTTTGTTTTCAAGAGGCACTCTGCCACTCACTCTTTCTTGCTTAAGAACAAAAAGCATAGTCACTCCCTGTTACCCACACTTCTTCTCATGAAAGGAAGAACTGTTGTACAGGCAATATAGAGTCCCCAAAGGGGATCCTACAAAAATACAAGAGCATTCAGATTACACATAGGGAAACACACATACATGCATACATGTACACACATGTACATACACTCACACACACACACACACACTTTGGGGGGCAGAGGGAGTTAGAGGAAATTCTAGAAGATGAATCTTAAAATGAACCCTAAAATTAATACATTTCCAGAGACCAAAGGGAAAAGCATTTGAACAATAGAGAACCTCATGATTTTGATGTTTAGTGACCTGCCAGGAGGACTATTAGTTTATGCCAGACAGTCCAAGGACACAGGTTGAGGCTCCGCTATGTCCATCACTCCTGTGAACTCACCTATATATTGGCCCCTACTTCTGACATCCATCTATTGGGAACCAATAGCCCAGATGCATCATAGCTTGCATATGACAGAAGGCTCTAGAAGTGTGTTGGAGATGTAACTAGCTAGAATAACAATGTTCACTTCAATAATGATGACTATCTAGCATTCAGATATTAGAAGACCACACGTGTCCTTAAGATGAATATTTCAAAACATGGAAGACTGACGGCTAAGCTGATTGACAGCTAGTCAAAGACAAAAGCAAACAATGAGAGATAATTTGTATTTATTGACCAAGTGCTGCTTGTCAGACACAACACTATGAAACTGATTTATATTTCACTGATGAGACTATGGAGGACCTGGAAGGATGAGCGATTTCCATATAGACACACACCTGGTTAGTGGAAGTGCCAGTCTTTGTGCCTCCAAAGGAAGTGACTTAGCAGAGGAAAGAGGAGTGACACCGACCCCTATGGCTCTGACATCACGGCCCCCTGACAGAGCAGAAGCCTCCTGACGTGTGTTTTCAACCTACGTGGGCCTGTACAGTATAGGGTTATTGTCTGGTCTCTCACATCTCTCAGCCTTCTCCCAAACTGTGACCATTTTCTCCTTAGTGAAGTTATCCTGGTCATTTGAGACCTTCCCATCTGCTTCCCCTTCGTTCCCATAACCCCCTGTGCGTGTTCCCACTCAGGTCCTCCTCCTGCTAGAGTGAAATGCATCTGCTTTGTGCATTCTTTCAGGAAAAAAATATTACTCCTGTCTTCCAAAACTATGGAACCAGCAACCAATTATTCTACATCTGCTTTGTTTCAAAGTGAGCATGGACAAGGCCAGGGTATTATCTCCAGACTATTCTAAAAAGCTCTCAGCACTCTCAGAACTCACAAAGGATATATGAGCAATCATTCAGTTAGTAGATTACAACCTGTTTCTGTATGACTCCCACAGATAGTCTCTCAGCCAGCATTTTGGAAAGATCTAGTAAGAAGAAATTGGTTCTAACTTTGGTCAGACCATAGGTTGAGGAAATCATTAAACTGCTTATGTCAAAGATCATTGAAACAAAAGTAATACCTGAGTACATAAAGGAAATAGAGAATCATTTAAAAATGCATGTCCCTTAGAGGCTGAAGTCAGATAAAGCAAATGCTGAGCAAGTTTCTTCTGTGTATTTAAATTTTCTGTACTGTCACAGACTTTGTTTTCCTTCCACACCACCAGATCAGTTTTACCGTCTCTGTAGAGGTTAATTTCACAAGGTTTATCAACCCAAATCTTTTTTCAAATTGAAAGTGATCCCAGGCATGCAGTTCTCTTCACATCTGGGTTTCCAGCCACCTGCTCTCAAAATTTAAAAGCGTAATGGGATTAAATTCAAATTTTCACAAAACTTGGGAACTCATAACTTGGCCAATTTTGCAAATTGCAATTGATTTCTGAAAGAGATATCTAATAAGATTTGTTTGCCAAACATTGATGAGTCATATCTCAGAGTCATTCTTACATTTTCATCTAATCCTCTTATTTATTTATTGAAAGGTAGGAAAAGTATGTGTTGGGAATAATCCAAGCACTTTACATAAAGGTAAAAATTGAAAAGCAGATCTCCCTCACAATGAGGCCTCCAAACCCCTGGAAGGATATAACCACCATTAATAGTTTTTATGTGCCTCCAAAAATTTCCTTGCACATGCAAGTCCCTGTGTTCATTAATCTATGTCTTCATGTCCTTTTTCTATCAAGTGAGAACATCCAGTACCCACATGTCTGCATCTGGCTTTTCTTTACTGTGCCAATAAATTTCAGTATATGCAGACCAGCTCATTTTCCAAGATGGTTTTTGGCTTTATTTTTTTTTCACCTCATTTTATTTATTTTATGTTAGAGCAAATTGTACCAAAACTCTATGGACTAGCATTTAAGTGCTTTCCATCTTTGGCTTTTGCAGATAATGTCACATCCTTATTGCCACACCTTTGTTTACGTGGCTTTCTGCACTTGCAGTGGGTGCTGGGCGTGCATCATCAGAAGGGCAGTTGCAAGGTTGGAGAACCTGTCTTTTGTTCATTTGCTAGGAATTGCTAAATAACTCTCTAAAGGCGACACACAAATGCACCACGGCCAAGTGGAAGACACCCATTCCCTCATCTCGCTAAGCGGGCTGTTAGGTGATAATGGACACTTTGCTGGGCTGATAGGTGAGCCATGCTCTGCAGGTTTTGTTGCATTTGTCTTGAGTCTTTCCTCCCCTCATGCTCGCCTGAGCGTGCTCTGTCAGTGTTGCTGTTGGCGATGCTTCTGCAACCCCTGGCTTTGCAGTACTGACATGTCCTTTTCTGGCGCGTGTTGCAAATATTTTTCCAGTTTGTTATTGTCTTTAATTTAACTTGTGCCATTTTTTTCTTTAGTAAGTTTTATTTTTATTTATACATACTCAAATATATTAGTCTTTCCCCTGTGGTTCCCGGGTCATGTTTTGTTTTGCTTAGAAAGGTCACACCCACTCTCTTGAGAGACATAAATGAAAACTGAACTGAAGAGAGAACTTTTGTCTGAGAGAGAAACTCTTCATATATGTGATATAGAAATGACTGATTTAATGCAATCACGATAAGTACCCAAACTTTTTTAGAAACTTGGTAAAAAAAATATATATATATAAATAGTATACAAGAATAACAAGGAAAAAATCAGAAAAAATAGATGAGTAAGGACTGGGGGTAGGAATGCACTGGAGTTTGCCTTGCCAGAAGTTAAAAGGTAGACGTTAATTTAAATCCATTGGTTCAATTACTAAAAAGAAGCAAAAATTATATAAAACACACTAAATATCACCACAATAACAATCACAAGATATGTGTGTAAAATGAGCACATTGTACACTTTAAATCTGATTGTTAAATGTGATATATTTCTATATTTTAAAAAACTGGTAATTCAGATGAGGAAAAATAAACAAATTGAGCAAGACAAAATCAAGAAATACAACCAAGAATCAAGAAGTATTAAATTTTATAAATGTAATTTTTCACTCAGTAAGAGGAAATGAGTAACTGAATAAGCAGTCACTTGAAAATCAGTGAAAATACTATCTCGTGAAAAAATAAACAATGATATTTAAAAAATAATAATAAAAATAATAACAATTCCATCCCATCTCTTGAAGACAGGCAGTGTAATCACAAAGACGATACAGTAAACCAGTTAATGGAAATGGTGGGGATGTATTCTATAAAAATTCAAAGCCAGCACAGCTGAGTCAGAATTGACTTCATCAGTAAAATATTGGTGAGTTTCAAAAAAAAAAAAAAAAAGTCAGGTAGCTATTAGGGCAGGGGTCAGGAAGCATATTATCCTGCCTAAATCCTCCTAGCAAACATATTTACAGTGATGGCAAGTACTTAAACTATAGAAGTACCACAAGATAATATATTTTTATAATATTGGGATGTGTAAAAACCTTTACAAACATGCGTGTGATTAATAATAAAGAAGACAGATTTGACCATGGAAAAATGTTAATAGTTTTGCAAAATAATCATAATCAAAAACAAAACATAAAAACAAAAAACAATGTATACTTACAATACACACAACAAAGAGTAAGTGTCCACAGTGCACAAAGAATATTTTTCAAATAATTAAGGATGTAAGCTGGTAAAGGTAAGGATAGAAATTAATATATAGAAGGTAATAAGAAAATGGATGCATAAAACCAAGAGCTCAAATAAAAGTGTGAAAAAGAGAATGGTCAGAACCATGTATCATTTGCGGAAGGACTGCCTGGCAGGCCACTGAATTCATGACGCTAATCTTTGACTACTTTTGACCTGTAAAATAGATCAAAATTGAAAAAGGTACATTTTGCTCAGCTCAAAAGCACTACTTTTGGAGATTAAAGATATATTGTAACATGTACAGCAGATATTTATAGGAGTTTTATTTCCCATTGGGTTGATTAATGTCCTGTTCATCTCCTTATAGTCATATATGACGTTACATAAGTATATGAGACATTATTTCTTTTCTTAGCAATCTTTATTTTTATTTTTTCCTCCCTTTCTCTCTCTACTTTGTATCCACATTACCCTCCATCTTCATCCCCCACACTTGAGCAGTTCATACTAACAACTAATTATATATGATTTCACATTGCCCATGGTTTTCATAATCATAAACAAATATATGTTTATCTATGGCATTTCTGTATAGATATAGATATAGATATAGATATAGATATAGATATAGATATAGATATAGATATAGATATAGATATAGATATAGATATAGATATAAAATTATGTGTGGACAACAGGGAATTCTGACTCTTCAATGATTGCTTGATTACTCAAATGGAACCATATTATATGTGTTTTCATTTGACTTTTTTCACTCAAATTCAGAAGGAAATTCCTCTTTATTCTCCCTCTCTCTTCCCTTTTTTCATCTGCATAATAGTTTACTATCTGAACATAATTTCTTTTTAACTATTCCAAAGATGAAAGGTATTCAGCTGTTTCCAATGTTTAGCCCCCACGAACAATGCTGTAATGAGGATCTTTGTCTACAGATCCTCTTATACAGTACATTCATTTAACGGTACATAGGATTTATCTATTTTTTTAAAGCTTTTCACAGAATTATTATAGGAAAGGTCATGGCTTGTACCACAAAGAAAACTATTTTTCCTGTTCATGTAAAAATTTATTGTCATATTTTATTCAGGTAACTTAAACCTGGATATAAAGAAGTCATGATTAATAATCTTTCTCACTCATTTAGTTCTCCCTAAATAGAGTAGGACAGTTTGAGGCAAATAATTACATTTTCCCCTTGTGAAAGAATTTCTTCTTCCTGGATGTTTATGAATTTATGCTCATTTTTAAGGCTTGTCTGTGTCAATAGAATGTGTCTTGGTGAGTGATTATTTTTCATGCATTTCTCTTAAGATGTGATCAATACTTTTGATCTAATAATATAGGTTTTGTCATTCCAAGCAAGTTTTCTTTAAATCCTTTTTAAAAATTGTTCTTAAATGGAATTTTCTATTTCGGTGCATTCTTTTCACTTTTTCAAGTACATCAATTAATTTGAATGATGGTACACAGTTGCTGTCCAAATTGCTCCTTATCCCTTATATCCTGTGCAATTTCTAAAATCTCATCCATATTTCAATGCTTTTCATTTTTGTTTAAAGGCTTTTAAAAACACTTTTAGTTTATAACAAATTGAGAGGAGGGTGTAGATATTTCCTACTTTCCCTGCCCCTACACATGCATAGTCTCCCCCATTATTCCCCATGCCACCATCGGAGTAGTACATTTGTTACAAACAATTGATGAACCTACAATACATTCATCATTACCCAAAGTCCATAATTTACCTTAGAATTCATTCTCAGTTTTGTACATTTCTTGGGTTTAATCAATGTATAATGGTATATCCATCAATGGAACACCACAGAGAGCATTTTCACTACTCAAAAAAATCTCTGTTCTCTACCTGTTCATTCCTTATTCTCCCCTCACCATGGCAAACACAGATCTTTTTATTGTATTTATAGTTTTGCCTTTTCCATAAAGTCACAGGTGGTATTATACATTACATAGCCTTGTCAAATTGTCTTCATTAACTTAGTAAAATGCACTTATTTTTCCTACATCTTTTCATGAATTGATAGCTTTCATGAATTGATAGCCGAATAATATCCATTGTCTGCATGAGCCACAGTTTGTTTATGTAGGTGAATGGTCACCTACTACAGGACATCTTGGTTGCTTCCAAGTCTTGGCAATTATAAATAAAGATTCTATGCACATCAATGGGCAGGATTTATTGACATAGCTTTCGACTTCTTCAACTGAATGCTGAGAAGCACAATAGTTGGACTGTATAATAAAAGTATAGTTCAGTTTTGGAAGAAACTTTCCAACTCTCTTCCAAGGTAGTGGTATGCCATTTTGCATTCCCACCAGCAATGAATGAGAATCCTGTTGCTCTCCATCCCTCCATCACTTGGTATTTCCAGTGTTCTGGATTTTGGCCATTCTAACAGCTTTGTAGTGGTATCTTGTTTTAATTTCAATTTCCTAGATGACATGGATGTAGAACATCATTTCGTATATTTATCTTCTACCTGTATACCTTCTTTTGTGAGGTCTGTTAAAGTGTCTAACCGAATTTTTAATTCGGTTGTTTGTTTATTATTGTTGAATTTTAAGAGTTCTTTGTATGCTTTAGATAACACTTTTTTATCAGAGATGTCTTTTTTAAGTGTTTTCTTCCAGTCTATGCTTCTCTTCTAATTCTCTTCATACTATGTTTTCCAGAATGAAACCTTTCATTACAATGAAGTCTAACTTATCCATTCTTTCTTTCATGGATGGAGTCTTTAGTTTTGTAACTATAAAGACATCATCATATTCAAGGTCATCTAGGTTTTATTCCTGTTATCTTCCGAGGGTGGTTCATCTTGTGCTGGAACACAGGGCTTGGGAGAGTCAAGGGTATTCACACTGCTTCAAGCTGGTCCACAAGAACAAAAGAGGTTTCTGTTCACTCCATACATGAACCATCACATTCTGGATGGTCCATCTGGAATCTTCAAGGTATTTTGAAAGATGAAAGTTTCCAACATGACCAATAAGTCTCTGTATAGATAAGGGACCTCAATGCTTCAAAGTTCTCATATGGGTCAGAAAAGATTAGTCCTGATGTCCTTGTTCCTCATTTTATTATTAAGGTAATATTGGTTTATAACACTACCATGATTCAGAAGCATAGGTTCATGCCTCTTCAAATGCATGTCACCACACCACACCCTACTCATCTTTTTTTTTTTTTTTTTTTTTAAGAAAAGTAAATTTGAAACTGAAATCATCTGGTACATGAGACACCATTGACCATCAGAACCCTCAGGAGGTACAGAAACTATGTAAAATAAAGCTTTTCGTTAGGCAATTACTCATTCATTGGAGAAAGCATAATGTAAAAAACTCTTGTGGTTATTGTTTAATTTTTACATTTTCAGAGGCTACAGTATTTTCACAGGTGTCCTATTTCCTCTTAAGAATAAGATCATCAACATCCCATACATTTCCACTGTAATAGATCCCTTATTCTTTTTTCTTTCCCTCTTCTGCTCCTTTTAACTGATCTTTTTAAAGTATTCATAAAAGCAATATATACTCAATGTAAAAAATTCAAATAATTTGGAAAAAAATAACAAAAAAAGAAAGAGAAAGATCCTGTGCTCCCATGCTCTGCACTCCCAGAGACAGCTACCACAAGCACTGGTTTATTTCTGGAATTTTCGCTGAGTAGACAGAGCAACATAGATAAATGGATTAATAAAAAGATGAATGGATAATTATATATTTAATGTTCTACTACCTGTTACACATGTTCTCCTGGAACTTCACAAACAGGTTGATCAGTGTTTTCAACATTTACATTTTCTGTTATAGAAGTTCTGATATTTATTTAACCAATATTCCATAGAATATTTAGATAATTTTGGGGATTTTAACATTAAATGTTCCAGTGAGCATCCTTACACATGCACCTTTGAAAAACTGGGCTAGGGTATCAATAAGAAGTATTTTTTCATCACCAGATCTTTGTAAAATTAAACATTGTTATAATATACAGGTTTAATACTTGCCAAATTTGAGGTTTTGATAATTTTTGCTTTTAGTCCTTTCTTTTTCTCAAATGGCACTCTCATTTTCATCTTTTTCTGTCTCTAAACTGTGACTAAAGTCATTTTTTAAAAATAGCTATGTTGACCCACAAGATCCACAAATTCTTCTTTATAGACCATTTAAACAATCACTTTTCATGGACAAAGCTCAAGGCTGGGGTAGAGCAGCGGCCTCCTCTGCCCCCTTTGAACTGTATGTTTTGGAGCTTTCACCCCTCAGCCTGACTGACTGACCTTTGTTGATTTTACTTGAAGCTATTATTCTAATTGACTCAGTCCTGGCTGACATCTGGATGTATTTTATAACAGACTGTTTTCATAATTCCACCAAAAAAGTTCTCAGGATTAATACTTGTTTATTTTCATCTTCCATTGGACCTTAAATAAACTGGCGGCCAACTGTAGCAGAACTCCTTACTGGAAGCCATTTTACATAAGTGAAAGGGATGGTAAATGCATCAAACCTTGGATTTTCTGTTGCTTTAAAACCTCATGCCAATTGAACATTATTTTGGAATGACGATAAACTCAACCAATAGCAAAATACTTTGGAACATTTGCAGGGTTGCTGGAATAGAGGCAGCCAGATGTATGACTAGGTTGTGCAGCTACCTTCCCCATGTGGAGAGGGGGCACCAGGAGGAGGCAGAGCTACACACACATGTACATGTGGACAACCAAGCACACAGGAGGCAAGAGATGTTATTGGGTATTGTATGTTTTGTTCTCTCTGTTGTAGGTTTTCCCCACCCTATATGAAGATGCTGTTTTTCACGTTTGAGTTTATGCATTTAACGATATTCAATTCCAGACACCCAGATTTCAAATTCAGGGTTAATACCCAGGGTTTTATTTTTTATTTTTTATTTTTTTGCTTTGTTGAAGACCTAAGATCATTAAGGGAATTAAATTAACCCTTCACAGAGGAAGAGTAGATAGATAGATATGTAGGTGGGTGGTTGGATGGACGCACAGATGATCTCTCAAGATCTACAATCCCAAGATGCACATTTGTAAAGCTGGAGAATAAGAAGGGAGAGCCAATGAAATAGTTCCAGTCTGAATCCAAAGCCAAGAAAAAACTATCCCTTCTCCAGGCAGCCGAGAAAGAGGAAGACTTCTCCCTTAGTCAGTATTTTCTTCCTAAGATCTTCAGTTGACTGGATGACATCCACCCACATTATCATTGGCAATATACTTTGCTCAGGCTATGGATTCAAATTCTAGTGTTATCCAGAAACAACTCACAGACACACCAGATGTTTGACCAAATGTCTGTGCATCTCATGACCTAGTCAAGTTGACATAAATTTAAATATCACAATTGACAGGCCCCAAAATGTTAATTGGTACATCACAGTTCATGTTCATTGACAGGACCTACTCCATAAATAAACTCATAGATAAACCAAGGCGTTTGTGGCAAAGCGAGCAGGAGGACATAACAAAGGAAATATGTTCTTCTATCTCATGGGCAGCAAGTACTCAGAACCCAGTGGCATGCCATCTCAGGAATATTCCAGAATATGTCAAAACTTTGGAACAAGAGCCCCATCCTACACAGGGAGAGTGAACCTCCTATTCCTGTTCCTTTAAGTTTGTCTGATTCCTAATGAAGCTTAAAAGTATGTCACAAAAGTAACCTGTTCTGAAGCCTCTGCTTCTTCCTAGTTATTTCAAGCCACCTGTTCTTATTTTGCCCCTCAGGCTCCTAAATGCTCTATGCACTCAGGTTAGCATGTTCCTCATAGCTTCTCCACTTGGCATACTCTCAGACTCACTTTTGGAGTTTCATGAACTTCGGATTTCCTTTGGCCATTAAACTTGTCACGTAGCGCTGCCTATATTCTTTATAAAAGCCTCTTGACTCCAACTTATGCCATAGGTGTTCCAAGGCTATGCAGAAGATGGGGATTTGGGCATAAAATAAGAGGTAGGCATGTCGTGCAGATCCAACCAAGTAGTCTCAAACAGAGAATCTGCTTCAAGGGGAAAACAAAAGGGGAAAAATAAGAACAACATCCTATTGGACCTGTTTTTCTGAGGAATTCTGACTATATATTTGTACAATTATCTCCCTCGGATAAATTCATAGAGAGATCACCAGGCTTAAGTGTGTGTGCTGTCTAAATTTTGACACATACTGACAAGTTCCCATTCAGAAATGTATACTTTTCCTTCCCAAACAGCTCTGCTTCTCAGTATTGATATTTTTAAGCCAATTCCATCAAATTTTCCTTTAAAGATTCTGACTTTAAGATCTTGATCATAAAGCTTTTGTCATCCCAAGATAACGGAATATTCTCCTCATGGTTTTATTAGTCTTTATTTAATTAACTTGATAAGGACCTAAATTTATTACTGTAGTTGTCAATTTTGTTGTTAGTGTTTTGTCAAATAAGCACCTGGTTGTGCTAATGTATTTTACAGAGTAATAAACCCTTTCTAGGCTGATTTAAACGCTGCTGTTACAGTTTTGGAAATCTTCGTGCATACACACATCTGTTTCTGGATGTAAGTTTCTGCTCCATCTCCCCCCATTGACCCATTTCCTCTGGGGTTAGGTCAAGGATATTCTGATCACTAAAACATTGTGATATGCTTTAATGGCTATACAGCAATTATCAAACAATTACCCTTTTCTTTTCCAGAATTTTCTTGGCTTTCCTTGTGTGTTTTACTTTCAGATAAGCTTTAGTATCTTTTAGTCAAGTTCTAAAAAATATATATGTGTTGGGCCATTAACTAGTGTTATATTCAGTTTTTGTTAATGGAAAGAATTGACACTTTCCATCACAACACTGGATAAGTTCACCCTGGAGACTGTCCTACAGTTTCATTTTTAAAATTCTGTTTCTATTAGGTTTTGTTATCAGGTCGGTGCCATATCCATTAAAGGAATTTGGCAATTTTATTTCTTTTTGCAGCAGTTTTTGGAACTGTTTCAGTAAAATAATTATATGTTCCTTAAGTTTCAGCCAGATCAAGTAATTATTATTGCTCTCTAAATAGTCTGTAATTGCAGTTCTGATTTTCTTTGTGACATAGAGAGTTGCTTTTAAATGTGTTACTGAGTTTCCAACATGTGGCTACTTACCCATTTGTCATGTATTTCTAGTTTTGTTCCCTTTGAGGACATGTCTGTACTTTCCACGTGGTGCCTGTCCACAGTCCTGTAATGGTGTGTGAGTTGCACACCAGCTCTCGCCCCTGCTGTAATCTCAACACGTGTATGTGGACTTCTCTGAATCTGAATCTAACTGGGCGTTGAGTTCATCATCTTTATACTTCTACAGTTCTCCTTTTCCTGGGGGAAGGCTTTCACATTCCTCTCTAGTAACCATATGGCAATTACCAAGCGATTATTAGCTCATACAAGTTTCTGCAATACCTAATCTGTTCATCATTGCACGGTCGTGTGGGTAACACTACCTTTTATTTTAAAGCCATCGATCTCTTTCCACAGATTGTTCTCTTTTATAAGTGTATTGTACGCTTACATTTTATTGGAAAATTGAATCCAATTTTTTTCAAATGATTTCTCCTTTTTCTTGGAATCAGTCTATTTCCTGGGGAAACTTTTGTTCCGAAACCAAATGCAACGGGTGCATGGTGGTTTTTTCTGCTTCTTTATCAAGAGAAGTCCACACAGCACGGGAGGGGCTGTCGGTGACTTCAGGCTTTGGGCTCTCAGTGAGACGCCCTCAAGCTAAGATGAAAGGCTGGAAAACCTGAGGTTCAGAGGCACTCCCTTTTTCCAGGTCTTTTTCCAGGTGATCCCGTCTTGTGTGGGAGGTGGGGATGAATTTAGAATTAGAGATGGAGCAAACAGGAGACTTCGCCTCAGTAGTCAGTGGTTTGTTTTCTGTATTACTTGGGCTGGCGTCTGCCATCTCCCACCAAAAGTCTGCCCTTGTTTGGAGCAGGCCTGTCCTTCCCTTGGCATTTGATTTCACCTGGACTTCTCTCTCCATCAAGGCACATGTTGGCCTGGTGGACTAAACCCTGCACTCTCCCCACGAGGGCCTGGCATTCAGTTGTATCCAGCCCAAGACCCACTTGTTTCCCCTGCAGAGCTTGCTTTGTGTCCATAGATTTTTAACTCTTCTTGCCTGTTTTGGGACGATACCAAACAGATGTTTTCTAGAACACACTTCTCTTTCCCGTAAATGATTTCAGAGGTCTGTTCTTTCTCTATCCTCCAGATAGCATGTTATTTTCCTGGAGCTGCAAAACTATTTCATGGAAACTTCTTTTTAAAACTTGCTCATCCAAGGGGAAACTGTACCCAGGCTTGGACCTGCTGACAGGCACAGGAGGTGATGGCTCCGGGCGGTGGCCCCATCCTCCCCCTGGAAGAGCTCCGTGGTCCCCTCTGAAGACCGTCTGAAAGGCTGATTGATAGAGCTCTTAGTCCAATTTTCGCGTCAGAGCAGTCACTCAGGTGGAGCTGGCCCACAGATGTTAGGAGCAATGCTGTTTCATGAAGACTGCCAGGACCTATGGTTAGAGAGTAAGGGGCGCTGTCCACCTTTGTAGGGGTCTGTGATCAGTAAAATTGACCATACCAGGCACCACTCATGTTTTTCTCTTCTAGTTTTCCGTTTTTTCTTTCTGAAAACAAAAATCAGCATGCTACAGTCATGGAGTGCTTATACATGCAAAGCAGTGTGCACGGGACATCCTGTGCATTACTCCATGTAATCCTCATTGCAACTCTATAGAAAACAGTGCTATGATTATCACCCCATAGTGTAGATGACAGAACTGTGCTGAGAGGTTGAGTGACTTAACAGTGACCACAAAACTTGCAACTGGTAAACATGGAATTAAAACCTGATCACACTTATCAATCCTTTCAGAAGGGGCTCTGAAATCAGTAAGTCCCTCCCACTGCCCGTGGCCCCATTGAGTCACACACAGGCTGGGTGTCGTGGTCCAGAATGGGTTGACAGAGGCAGGGCAGTGGGTGGCAGGTGCAGGGCAGGGGAGCTAGCCTGACTCTCCTCTGTTGCTGTCCAACCCTTGTGACATTTGGGGTGGTTTTGGATTCTTGACCAATGTGGTCTCAGCCGGGGTATTGGGCAGCTATCAGGGCAAACAAAAATTTGTTCTGTGTTCTGGGATCGTCTTCAACCCCTGGCACTCAGGACAGAGCCTGCATGTTCCAGGGACAGATTTCTCTGTCCTCTCTCTGTGACACAGACTTGAGTTTCCTCAGAATCGGTTGCCAGGAGTTTTGTGTCCCTTCAGGCACATTTTAATGGGAGGCAGGAGGCGTAGCCTGCCCTCCACCATACTTACCAGGATATCTCCACAGTTGGTTACCTGATTTATACCTTTGCTGCCTTGGTCTGTACCTGGGCTCATGCCTCCTTCTGTTTCTACTCTCCTTTTATATGTGCTATTTTTCCGTCAGCCTATGATTGACTTGCCTTCAACTCTGTGGTGATGATCATCTCGTGCAATTTCTTGCATGTTTTGCTAATGGATCAAACTTACCCTGGCCAAACCTGAGCACACCCTTCCCCGCTCGAGACCTACTCAGCACATCTGTGTCACCTGCCCTGTGGGGATGTCACTCCCGCTGAGGTTCCCAGGCCTGAAACCCAGAAACCACATTTCTTTCTTTCTTCATCCTCCTTAGTCAGTTGAGGGCAAGTTCACATAGTTCTGACTCTGCCTTCCCATATCTCTCCTCCCCAACCTCACCTCCTCTGCTATCGGGTAGATTAGCCTCGCCGGGGGGTCTTAAAGGGTCCAGCCTCTCACACCTCACGTGCCCCTCCTCTGCCATGACTGACAGACAACAAGCTTCATCCACATCACCCCAACCCACATGGAACCCCCAGGGTCTGCAAAGTCTGCAGTGCTCAAGCTCTGCTCGCCCCCACTTACTCATGCTCTCTGCAGGCTGGCCAGGCCCGGCTCTCACGCACCATTTCCTGAACAGACTTACAGCTTTTGTGAAAGTGGTCACCTCACCCAGAAGTGTCATTCCCCTAACTGGGTCTATCATCAACATTTGGAACCGAATGTAATGCCACCTCCTCATGGAACTTCTGTGGACCCCACCTCTCCCTATCACCTGTGACCTACTCCCTGTAAATTCTGACTCAAGTGATCCCAGCTTATAATTCAGAACTCCTCTTGTTCTGTTTACTTGTTCTGCTTTGAAGAATTCCCCCTGATTTATCCTTCTGTCCCAGAGCTGAGACAGGTACAAAACACTGTGGACATTTGACACTTGGAGTGGACGTGTTCATGGGGACACTGCAGCCATCTCCAACAGTGTCCTCACCTGTGGATTCTCTCAGAAACAGTTTTAACAGTAAGGTCTAGATATTGTCTGATCATGAAAAAGATATCAGATTTTGCATGACATAATGTCATAATAAATGATCCTATATAACAATAATATGTAACAACCATTAGTTGTCATGACACTTTTACAATAGAAAAAAGTAACTTATAATATTAGTCATATGATCATGAGACTTGTTATTGGGGAAGAATTTGGTTTAATCTCCTGAGCTGAGCACCCCCGAGTGAGGAGAGAGGACAGAACAAAGAAAATGGCCAATGAAGAGACATGATTATCTGAGCAGAAGGCAAGAGGAGAGGCCCATGAAAAACCAGCACTTTCCAGAGATGCAGTTGGCCGCCTTCCCTTAGCTCTTTTCTCCCTTTTAACTCTGCTACCTAAACCACAACTAGAAGTAACTACAATGTTAACATGGGGCATAAATTCGCCACAGATGTGTATAAGGTTATGTGTACATGATTTTATTTCCTAACTGTGAAAGAAAAATCAGGAAAAAATTGAGCATTGGTTATTAGAAGAAATCAAGGAATTATTTTTTGTATTTCTAGTATAATAATGATAAAATGAGTATGCTTCTAAAATAGATCATTTCTCTTGGAAATACATAGTTAAGCATTTGTTTATGAAATGGTATAACATCTGGTATAAGAGAATTAAAGCAAGGATGGGAAGAATGGGATATAAGTAAAACAAGGTAAAAAAATTATAGCCAAATGCTTAATATTTAACCTTAGTTTTCCAAATCTAACTATCTAGACTCCACCAGTATTAATACATTTGTTCTTGATTCTATCAGAAAATATGAATCACATAAGACTTTGCAACAGTAACTTTAGTTATAAATTTAAACCTACTCAAGAATATTTCTAAACACTGTTGATGTGTCTCTCACCCTATGCACAATGGATAGGAACCCAACAGCTACTCCAACCCTAGGTCTCTTGTTGGGGAAACATTTGACTACAGCATCATTGCCTTGCACCACCTGTCCCCACCACCTGGTGCTGCAGATCACATAGGCTTCTCTTGGAGTGATAAAAACCGAATCACCTGACCACACAAGTCTAGGTTGTGAGGTCTCCTGTACTCCAGACCAAGTCTTGAGAGCTCAGCTATACTTTCTGCTGATTTTCTTGACATTTCATGGTCAGTACCTGTCAACTTAGATTGGAGATTCCATGGAGACACCTCCCCCTGCTCCTTTCTTCTAACCCTCATCCTTGTCCTGTTAGAATTCTCAGTGAGGTCCTTTCCTGGAAGTCTCCTATGTTGATGAATTAGTCAGGACCTTCTCAACAGAATCATTGCAAGTGGAAAGAGAGGGCTTCTAAAGATTAGAGACAATTAAAAAGGCAAGTATGCATCATGTGTTCAGCATAAGGGAGCTGTGACTGTATAAAGGCAGGGGGCAATCAGTGGTTAAGACACTATTGGCAGCGATTGTCTTGTTCATGGTGACTTGCCAGCCCACAGAGACACAGAAGGTTGTCAAAGAACAGTCCTGAGCTTTGGAATCAGACAGTTGTTTGTTTAGAATGCAAACCAGCCTCTTAGTAAGTATTTTAATTTAAACAGTGTCTTTTGCTTCCTGGGCCTCTGGTGCCTCCTCTGTGCAAAGAGTGCAGTAACCCTGCATCCCTGGGTTGCTATGAAACCTCACATGCAAGCCTAGTGCTGAGTCCACACATGGGAGCCCTGGTGAGGTTCCCTGTGAACTCCAAACGGGCTACTTTGGCAGCTGAAGTAGATGTTTCCAGAACATCATGTCCATGCTCAAAGCAGAGTTTATTCATGTTCTCATCTTGTTCCAGAAGTCTCCATTTATCTCTTTGAGTTTCTGGCCTGGCTCTTCCACCCTGGGAACCTTTGACCTCAGCTCCATCCGAGTTCAGGGCTCTTGTATTCAGCAGGTCACATGGCAGCAGTGTCCCAGTCACTTAACTAGATAAGGCACCGTGGGAGGGAAAGCTCTGGCAAGGGTAATCACAAAGGCCTCACTAGAGCAGAATGAGGGAGGGCACTTAGAAGTTCTGCACTTCTCCACCCATCTGAAAATGATGAATGATTTCCTGCCAAGTCTCAGCAAGTCACTAATTAATGATTTGGTAATGGCACCCACTGTCCATTGTCCAGCTCATTTGTCTTGCCCATGTAGACAGATTAAGGACTATAAATACAGTCTGGGGCTCTTGCTCAGTCTGTGGGTTTCTTGTTTTCTGTTGTTTTAAGAACTGGTGGTTTTAGTAGGTGCCAGTGGTGAAGGGCGAGTGTGCTTTTCAGGAATTTTCAGGGACATCTGAGGCAAGAGGAGGGGAAGAGGTAATTTTTGTAAAGCTTGATCATGGACCTGGAATATACAATATCCTTAACATTTCTTATTTCTTTAAATCATCAAGGCTCATTAGGAGGAAAACGAGATAGGGAGGATTACTCCCACTTGTAGATGAAGAAACTGATATTCAGAGAGGTTATGTAATGGGTTCAAGGTCACACAGCTAGTAAATGATTCATCTAGATTTCAACACCATCAATTTGATTAAAACCATTATTTTTAACCACTACACCAAACACTTGTAAACAAAGCTTGTATCTAAAGGACTTAAACAGTATATTGTTTGGATATATATGTGATAAATGGACAATTATGGGTATAATAGAAACAACATTCAGAATTTCATGGAAGGAAGGGAGAAAGCTAGGAAGAAAAAAAGGTAGCTTTTCAAGTTATATGGTAAATTCATGGGTGTTCATTTTTATTTTGAGCTCCATTACTGACATATATTACACACAAATATATCAAATGGTATATATAGCATTTTATTTTATGCAAAGTCTAAACAGATATTCTTGTGGACCAATTGTTTTTATCAAGTAAGGTAAAGGTAAACCCATTAGTCAAAATTATTTTGTGGAATATTATGCTGGATGTTATTAAAGATGAGAAATAAAAATAAATATAAACTAATGTTCCTGTCTGCATGCTGCAATAGGATAAGGAGACTAGGCTAAGGTCTGTGAAAAAGACCCATCACCGGAGGCTTTAGTGAGATCATCTGCCATTTGGTCTATTTTCTTTTTAAAGATTTATTTGATTTATTTATGCATTCAAACTGGGGTGTAGCCAGAGGTGTGCGTGGTAAGAGGATTCGCCAGAGACAAAGTGGGGAGCAGAACAGGCAGATCTACTGAAATACACTGCTGAGGGGAGCAGCAGGTGAGGCAGGAGAGGTCTACTGCGCCGTGTGGGACTCTCCCTGGCTGGGGATTGAACACATGCTGCAGTGGCTCTGGATAGCTTCATAAAGTGCTGAGACTTAACTCCTTACACCACCAGGGAGCCCCATTTGGTCTATTTGAGAAGGATTTCTCCTAGTCTGGGAAGAAGATGCTCAGAAGGCTAGAATGTCAGCCTCACCATGCAGCGTGTGGCCGTGGGGCAGGGCCTGACTGCCGTGCCCACGGGAGACCCCCTGAGCAATCTGCTTGCTCAGACATATCAGCTGCCCTAGGGTAGCAGGAGGCCACTGGGATCAAGAGGGAACTACTCCTCTCTGTCCCTTAATTCCTTTCACAAAGGAAAGTCTCCCTTCAGGACAGACTCTTTCCAAAATAAGTGACTAGTCACTGCCATGCACAGCGCCGAGGACATCCCCATGACAAACACAAATTGGAATCAGTGTCCACTTCAGCACCCCTGCAGGGAGGACAATCCTGGAAGGCAGGTGTGTCTCATGGTGCTCAGCCTGGAAGCTTGTTCACAGGACAGGTACCAACACAGGCAGCTGCTGGAGGGACTGTTGCCTTAGCACCTGTGCATTCTCTGCCCCAATGGTGTCAGGTCCACTTGCTTGGACCTGGGCGCTACAGACCATGCCCACCCTGTGGATTTCACACGGCCTTTCCCTGTCCTCTGTCACCATGGGAATCTCTCACATCGGGTCATTTGCTACATCTGAATAGAATAGAGTTATCGCAGAAGAGAGGTGGGAAGTGTTCGTGGCTAAGAGGTAGCAGGTGGCAGCGGACGTGCAGGACACCAAAGGTTTCCCAAACCAGGTCCGGCTCAGAGACAGGATGTTTCCTGTTGCAGAGACACTGAATTCCTGCTTTTTAAAAATTGAGCAAATTGCTGATGCTTAAAATTGCGGTACAGAAAAATACATCTCAACTGGTTCAAGTCCAATACTATGAAGGCAGACATTATAGCGCAGAAACTTTCCCTCTTCTATCATACTGAGAGTAATTCAGATGTTTTCCAACCTATAGTTTTCATTTTTCTAGGTTTGGCTGTACAGTTGTTCAACATGAGATAAAATTCTTAATTACATTAGAGAAAAAAGAAATCATACTTCAAGCCAACAGATGTCATAAACTTTACTGGGCTGTTATTCAAGAACAAAATCCACTCTGAGCTTTGGTCTGCAAAACAGAGCACTCAAGCATTTGATTCTGTGTTAATTATGGAATCAAACTGATAACACTGATTTAAAGCTTCTTCAATAAAATTTATCATCAATAACATGCTTGAAATAACAAGTCAAAACCATTCCCCACTACTTGATTTTAAACAAAGTAATTTTACATTTATAAATACCAAACAAGAATACTTCATTTATTAATACAGAAGAAACAAAACATCACTACATCCACCCAGAAAGAACCAAAAACATATTTTTGAGGACAAGAAGAAATACGAAATTTATTCATCTTTGCTATTCTTTCAACTGCTTAAATCCTACATTATTTCCAACTGTAGCTTAGAGATGCCGCTAACTCCTGAAAGCCAGTATTTCTAAGCTCCCACTGATTCTATGGGAATTTTGTATGTTCTGTCTGTCACTAGCATTTGTTTCATTGTGTTTGCTGAATGATGTGGACACTTCTGTCTCTGCGTGATCATTCGCTCGATCCTATGAAGTCACATGGAGCCACAATGAGAGGAACAGATAAAGTCAGAACACTGTCCCCTGCATCACAAAGTCACAGAACTGTAAGTCACAGGAGGGAAAAGATATTGATTCTGCTTTGAACCAAAATTTTCAGGATTCTCCTTCTTTTGGAAATTAATGGAAATAGCTACTAATGTAAAATTTAAGGTGAATGATCCAAGCCAACTTCACTTACTGATTCCAGTACAACCTTTTTACTAAATCTCCCTGCTAATAATCTTAGTGCTAAATATTCTTGTATACTACTACTTCGCAAGTATAGTAAGGACATAGTTCTCAAGAGAAGCTAATCTCATTGATGGGGAACATACAGTTCTAACAGTACCCCCCCCATGCCAATCAAAGAAACTCTATGGATATTCCTTGAAAATCAACACTAGAGCTTATTCTTGTCAGTTTCTTTCAAAAGAGCCAATGCCAATAAAAAGGAGATTAAATTGTCTTGACCTCAAAAGAAAATTAAGCCTAGGATCCACCTTGCCGTCCCCCCGAGGGATAATATTAGTATAAACTCACAGCGTCAAAGAGCAATGCTTTGAGGGGTAAGAAGCAGACACCATTGTTAAGGAAATAATTCAATTAAGTACTACAAATGTAGAGAGCAATACTGTGAAACTAGAAATACATAAGATGAGTAGCTACAATCATTTACTTAAGAGGACTTGGTTCATGAAAGAAAAACATTAGTTGCTATTGCAAAAAAGAAATCTATATGAAGTAGAAATTCGATAAGATAACATTAGTAGAGAACACATTCTAGAAGGTAGCAATAACTGGACATAAAATTTGGACAAGTAATTTAATAAAGCAGTCCTGGGAAGTTATCCCAACATATAAGGAGGATGAAAGTCTTGTCTGCAGGGAATTTTAGATGATACCTGGAGAAATATTATACTGCATACATCAAATTGAATTGTTTTTCACAAATGCTGTCAAGTTCCATAAAATAAAGGAGTTTTTCTACATACAATTCAATTTCACAGAAAGAGTGATCTAGGAATATCTCATCACAGAGGCAAATGCTAATGCAAGACACTTATTCTTTGATGAAATGATGCGTATAATTCAAAGCACTTACACTATTGGCACATCCGGGGCTTTCAGCGACCGTAGGTGCTGGTTATGGGTCGAGGGCCCCAGTGTCTAGGAAGCAGCCACCACCTCCTTCTCTGTGTTTTCTCTTCTTTCATTTTATTAACTCCACTAATGTTACTGCTTCTTAGCATAACTGGTTAACAAAAATATTATTGGATACAGTGCTCTGGCAATCAAGATATTTGAACCCTTCAGTCTCTTGGGGCAAAGGAAGCACCATGTGACATTTAAAATTCTGGCTTCCAAAGGGATGGTCCTAAATTTTCCTGGCTAAAGAACCCCTCACATTCTTGATCAGGATATTGCAAGAGTCCTGACTGAAATTTTCTCCAAAGCTCCCACGAGAAAATTCTGGTTCTAGAGTGATATGAATAGTCCTATCTGCTCCCTCTGATTTTACCCTGTTCATTGAATTCCCACAGGATTGAAAAGCCATCAGCGACCCGCATCAGGTCACAAATTCCCCTCTCATGAATGACATCCTTTTTGGAAACACAGTCTTCCACTTCAAATTGTTCCAGAGAACACAGATAACAACAGTCAGAATCCATACATTCCATACAATACGAAGCTCCATTTTGGAAAATTGCATTAAGAAACTATCACTGGAAAGTCCCATGTGGCTATCCATGGAGAGAAAGTTTCATGAAATTCTAAGGAGAATAAAAGAAGCTTTTATAGTGGCTTCAAGTCAAAGCCATTATAATCCCTAGCAACCTTCAACAGGGGACTCAGTGCTTCCAGCAAGAGGTGGTAATACATTCTTCAAAGTAAATGAAATGTCCCTTACAACAAGCATGCCATTCTATTTTATACATAAATGTCCTGCTTGTCTGTTTTTTAATTAAGGTAACATGGGTTTCTGATACTGTATATGGTTAAGAAATACAGGACCCACCTCTTCAGATGGGTGTTGCCATACCACACCCAGCACCGGGGTACCCATCATCCTCCACCACAGTCAACGGTGCTCCCTCGCCACTTCCTTCTCCGCAACTTCACCTCAGCTTCCCTCTCTGGGATCCTCAGTTTTATAGTCATATTTTTAGGGTTTGTTATTGGCTTGGTTTTATCTGACCTTTGTGTTGTTTTTCTATATTCTATATATGAGTGAAACCATCCGGTACTTGTCTTTTTCCTTCTGGTTTATTTTACTCACTACAATCTTTTCTAATTCCATCCATCTGTACTCAAATGGCAAGAGTTTATCTTTTTTGACTGAACATTAAACATCCTTCACAAGTATGTTTCACTGGGTTCTTGAGATGATGGGAGCTCCCCAGATCCTTACTTTGTAACAGGTTGTTGCTGGTTAAACCAAATCTCCAATAGCTTCCTGGTCCCTTAAAAAACAAACAAACAAACAAACAAACAAAAACAAAAGAAAACTGTGAGTGGTCTATCCCCACAAGACCGACAAAAACCAACTACAGAAAATCAAGCAAATCAAGCCTCTTCTCCCACCCTGGCACTGCCACCAATTATCCCAGCTATGTTACTACATTAATTCTCTATTTTTTAAGGATTGATCACATTTTCCTGAACTTTTTTTAAGAGTTATGATATGAAATTTGACCATGAATCTGCTGTAAACAGAAACAGATACAGTTCAGTGTCTTGTAGTCTCATGCTTCCAATTAAGAGACTATAACAAGCTAGAATCACCAGTGGACTGAATAAGCCAGGCCCTGTGACATTAAGCGACCCCAGTCAATGTCGCACAATTAGTCTGACCCAGCCTAGAAGCAGCGTCTTCTCCCTCCCAGCCCAGCCCTCCTTCCTCACTAGCAGAGCACAAGCAGCCCTGTTGTGAAATGGAATATGCTCTTCAACACAGCTGCACATAATGGAAAAGAACCAATGTTCACACTTGTCTGTACAGAGCAGGTTGGCAGCAGCAGGGGGCCTGCTCCTGGCTGGTCTGAGGCTGGACACAGTACATGCAGAGCCAGAGTCCCCTGTGGGGAGGAGGCCTGTTCCAACCTCACAGATAGCTGCACTCGCTGGTACTTTGACCTCATAATAGATGCTAAGCCTTGTCTCTCCTTTTCACCTTCAGAACAAAGGTAGGAATCAGCGCACAAAGTAGCTGGTGTTGGGGAGAGGAGGGAATGGGCAGAGAGTCAGTGGTGTGAGGAAAGAAATCAGCCCGACAGCAGAGGTCTGGCATCCTGTTCCTGGCCAGAGAGCACGGTGGTGACAGTGGGTGCACTGGGGCCTGAGTGCACCCTGCAGGAGAAGGGGGACTTCTCCCGCATAGATGGGAGACAACTCCAGAAACTTCCAACTCCTGCCTTCACGTGGCTCTTAGTTGTGCTCCCTCTCCATTGCCACACAGGAAAGTAAATGTTTGGCTCCTGACTCCCAGAACTGTGAGCTGGTCTTTCCTCAGAGCTGTAGAATGGAGACACACGGGACGCTTCCCCAGGGCTAGAACCAGAGGGCTGAATCAGAAGTAGGAAGCACAGCTGTGAACACACAATTCTCTACAGATGTGAGGACACCATTGTAGAAGGGCAATGGGATTGAGCTATAAAACTGCAGTGTCTGAAACTATTGTAAAGCATATGCTAACGTCTGTGAGGCTGGTGCTGGTGAGAAGAGAAGGCTGCAGGGCCATGAGGCAAGGGCCTGGCCCTCTCCAAGACCTGCAGATCCCTCTGTCATAGTCTCCGTCCTCCTTTTGGAGGACTCCTCCCTGTCCTTCCTGACTTCTTCCTTCAGTCCAGCCGAGAATCATCACAGGGCCTCTCAGGGGGGTCAGCCTAGTGGGTCTAAGTCTCCCAGACTCCATGCAGGCCATGCCTTTCTCTGCTGTGGACTCTTCCAGGCAGAGTCTCTGCAGACACTGCACAGAGCAAGCGTGTGGCTCCAGGATGTGAGGACTTGTCGCTCCTCATTCTTCACGCGATGTCTTTCCTTGCCCATCTGTGTAAAGGGCATCTCAGAGGGTCGGAGGTGCAAGGTGCCCCTTTATGTTTCTCTAACTAACCTCCTACATGCCCCGCTGAGGGCTGGGGTGAGGCAAGATAAGGGGTACAGGGCTAGAGGGGATATTGTGCCTTTCAGCATTACTGTGGCCCCTCTTCCTTTGCTAGAAATTAACTTCATCAACCTCACCTTTCTTTTCAGGTAAATTTTCCCATGAGGGACAAGCTAGCAGTGCACATAAAAGTTTGCTCTTTAATTTGCTTTTTGGTTCTTTAATGAGATCTTTACACCCCATGGCATGACTTCATACTTTCTAATATTTCCATAAAATTATCAACTATTGACAAAAGAATCCAAAGAGACGATGAATCTCACATCCACCATATGCTGATCTGTCTGGATAGTTTTCAAACAGCACCTAAAGTTTTCTCTGTACATTCTGAGTTTTTAGTGCCCAAAGAAGATTCTGATCTATTATTTCTAAAGCAGATAGTGCTGGGTTTTTTAATTGTTATATTTAATAATTCAAACCACACAAAAAAGACTTGAATGATGATTTTGTAGCAATATCACTTCTGAGCGAGTGGGCACTGACAGCTTCCCAAAAGCTCTTATCTGTCCAAAATTGCAATTATCTGTTCCCGGTTAAGGGAAGTTTCCATTCCAGCAATTCAGATAAGAAGCAATGCCCTGACCTTTTGCAAAGAAAGTTAGAAGTTGGTCCTTCTCCATCTCTTTGGTGCACCAAGATTCTCTCCATTTTAAATTTAGAAAGCCCATTGCAAAAATCCCTAAGCAGCCTCCATGATAGACAGGACAGAGAAAGCATCAACTACATGATGGAGAAAGTCAAAGATTTAATTTGCTTAAGCACACATGACATTTCTTCTAAACCATACACTGGGGGCCAAATACAGGAACTATCGGCTGGAGAATGATGCCATCCGGCCGAGAGACAGCAGGCCAGTTAGACAGCAGTCGCTAAGGAGCCTAGGAAGCCGGTGGCTTCTGAGAGTGCTGGCATTCTTTCCAGAAGCCCCACACCTGGGGTTGGGGTGGTGGCCACTGGGATGTGGATACTTGCTGGGGGCAAATGTAGGGCTGACTGAAGAGATCTGAGGTGGGATTAGAGCTGTGTCACCCAGCCCTGAGGGAATGGATTTGGGGGAAGCATTTGCATGACCGTAAAATAGGCAGGACATGTTCAGAGAGTAGCCCCATGGAGTAGAAAGGTGGGGTCTAGGAATAGTGAACTGTGCAGAGCCAGGAAAACTCTTTCTAACCAGAATCCCCGACTGTCCCTCCAACCCCAGGACCGGGCATCTAGAGAGAACAACAACCTCACTGGCATCCAGGATACTTCTAGCTGCACTTACTGCCTGCCCTTGCTACAATGTTAATCCAGAAGTCCCTGCCAGCCTCCCTTGCCCACTTAAGAAATAATGTTCATGCTCCTGCCAGTGGATCAAAGGAGGTAATGCAGTTATTTTTCCTAAAATCAGAAAAACATTTTATCTGCATCATTTAGAATTGGGTTTGTCTGCAAGTAACAAGACTCAACAGTGCTGGCTTCTTTGTCGGCAGCCACAAGCAAGCCGGGAACCTGATACAGAGGCTTGCTCTGGGATCCAGGCCCCCATCCCTAGCATGTGGCTTCTGCTCCACAGATGGGGCTAGCTGCTGCCTCCCAGGCACTGCGTCCACACTCCAAGAAGGAAGATGAGGGACTATAAGGTGAACGACAGAGGGACAAGGGGCAGCTAAGCCTTGTCTCATCATCAAAAATATGTTTTTTTCCTTTAAAGTCTACCTACAACTTATGTTTCCACCTAAACAGCCAGAATTGTCATTGGTTCACCCACAGCTTTGATGTAGGGTATTTTTCAGTAGGCATTGACATACTAGCGTCCTATTAGGACTTAGAGAAGAATGGATATTGAGTGAGCAAATAAAGAAAAGCTGTTCTTGACACAACAACATGATTTTCATTTATTTCTGTGGTAGAAACTCAAACTACATAGTACCAGTTATGACTGTTCTGGATTTCTTCTGCAGGAGTTTCAAGATTCACACTCACTGGTTAGGAACAGCCGCTGGCCTTCTTGCAGATAATGGCGCATGCACAGAGTGATACATGTAGCTCCCAGGCCAAAGCTGGAGCTGCAGTGCTGGACTCTTAGCCCTCCCTTCCCACTGCTGCCATCTGGGAGCTAAATGCCCGAGGAGTTGAGTCTGGGAGATCACTGTGAGCAGAGCTTCGGCAACCTGCACTAGATGTGAGCAACAAAGACAGCATTGCTCTTTAAAACCACTAGGACTTGGGATCTGTTTGTTAATACAAACCCTAGCCCATCCTCACTGGCACAAACTGATAATAATTTGTCCACTGTTTTCAATTAACTGGCTTAGTTTATTTAATGACTAGTGGGAATACGTTGAAATGTAATATACAGTTAGCAAGTCAGGAGTATTTCTTTCAAGAGTGAAAAAATTAAATGATACACCTTTTTTTTTTTTTTGACAATTTACTTCCTAAGATGATAGTGGTTTGGATGCTGTGATTATCTGTATGTGTATCAAGAGGAACAGACAGTCTTTGGAGAGTTAAATTGGCTCTTTGAAGAGGATGGAGAGAAAAACGACCTTCATTAAGAAAGGTCCCTGAGGATGGCTGGCTGCTCTCCCAGATGGAGAGGCAATCCCTCCTCCTGTCCAATAAGTCCTAACAAAATGAATGTTTTACTGTATGTTTTGAAATAATTTCAGACTTACTAAAACGGTATGACAGTAATACAAATAATTCTCTTTTGGCTTCATTCATGCCATTCTCTTGCTTTTCCTCCTGACCTGGAAACTGCTCTGCCTTCTTGGCAAGTTCATTCTCCTCTATTTAAACTCGGACTGTTGGAGCCCCTCAAGGCAGCCTAGACCCCACTACCTCATACACCATTTCCTCAGATGAACTCATGTGCACAGCATGGAATGACAGTGATGGAGCCAGTCCTCCTCTGATTTCACATTTTTGACTATATATTCTCTTCGATACCCAGCAATATTCTCTTGTCTACCTGATACTGATTTTTAATGTCTCAAATGTATGTCAAACATACATCTGTATGTTGCAAATGTATGCAAGCCTGGAATCATGTAGTCTTATTGAATGTCTCTCCAGTTCACCTTTCATACCCACACCTACTAGCCTCACCTTGGGTTTTCTTCCCTGACTTCCTTAAGAGACAATCTCCTAGAATTATCCCTCTCTCCTTCACTACATTTATCACCCTTATGACTCTACAGTTATTTGTATGGTCAGTTAATTTCTGTCTCCTCAGCGAGACTGTCTCAGTGACCTCCATAGTCAACTACATGGGGCTATGAGGGGAGAGGAGAAGTGCAGGCCTGTAGCACCTGAACCTCCAGAGCTGTTGTTCCTCCCAACCAGTCCTGGGCTCAAACTTATGTGAGTCTCTGCACATACTTCTCACTTCAATTCTTTGTGTCCTCACTTTGCGAAATTTCCACCAGGACTCTGACAATCAGTTGAATGGTTGTGGTGAGGCCTGGGGATTGAGGAAGAGCTGAACAAATACCCATCCTGCTCCTTGCAAACTGGTGGATTATGGCAGTCACACACCTCCCAAGGGAGTTGGTGTCCCACTCGGTTAAAATGAAGGCCCACATGCTAACAGCAGTGAGCTGTTCAAAGCACCAATGTGATATCTGTACAGAATCTATACTCTATGAGAATCTGTTATTACCCAACTTTTCTGGTTTCCTCATGGGTATTTTTATGGAAAGACAAATAAGACTACCTAGAACTCTTAAGAGGTGTGCCTTTTTAAGGGAACCTAAAATATGTTTTTCTAGCTCATTCACTTCTCTCTCTTTTTTAAATTAATAATTTTTATATTGATTTAAGTATCTTAAAAAGTCAGGGTGACCCTGGGTTGGAAGTTGATGTTGCTCCTGGGCAGCTGTGTAGGCCCATTGGTGAAAAGTCACCGCCCTCAGGAGGAAGTGGTCATCAGTGCCCAGCTCTCCCCAGGAGAGGTTGACCACATCACCATTCTAAGCTGAATATTTAATAACATGGAATCATGGACTTTGGGTTCCAGTCTGCTCTGCTCTCAGGAAACTCAGCCTACTGTGTCTGAATGGATGGTCCCCTTTGGTAACATGTAGGGTGGGGTAAAGACAGATTGTCTCATGGAAATAAGCGAATGAGGAGCAAATCATAGTGTCCTTAGGGGTCTTGGTATTTAGCAGTAGAAGGTCAGCACCTTGAGGCATGGGCGTGATCTCTAGCTACCACTGGATCTTCAAGGCTTGGACCAGTGCTGGCATGCCTAGGCATTCAATAAGTGTGTGTATGTGATATTGTTGAATGTCAAACAGTCAATGTGATCTGCACAAGAACTAGCAGGATAGGTATAGGGACTAAGTTAACTGGCTGTGACAATGATTGATCCCTGAGAGCAAAAGGAAACAAAAATCTAATGACTGGTGAACTGGACATTGAACTTTGACTTGTTGCAAATGTCCTGGGGGAAATGACCTCTGACCCTCCACCATCCCACCTGGATCCCAGCATGGGAGGATTTGACTAATTAGCATCTGGCAGGTGTCTGTAAAGAGCTGCAGGGCAGCAGTGAAGTAATGGCTGGGCACATGTCCCTCCACACCCCATTCCAACGCTGAGGGCCCTCTGTTTAATTAGGCGGCCAGAAGGATTGCTTTTTTATTTTCTTAATTCCCATGTAGGTTCTGGCTCCAATCATGCTTGGGGAAAGTTCTGCATTCTCCTTCCCACCACCTAGCAACAACTGTGCTCCAATTAAAGTTACTGTTCCCTGAAGAGTCAGCTCTGTCTTCTCCAGCCCCACACAGGCCCTGCCTGCAACTCACGGGTGCTTCCACATTGGGCAACCCAACTCTAACACTACGGTCACCGTTGTTACCAGGAGAAGTGATTTTTAGTATGGTCACTATTTTCTCAACTCTATAATTTCCAGTGTTTTTTTTTTTTTTTTTTTTTATCACTTCTCTGGTTCCTGGACCAGTACAGTTGGAAGACAACTCAAGTCCTTCAAAGGGTTAATTTTTAGTCTTGGGGATAATTCACTCTATAAATTGTAAATAACTTTATGTTCAAAGATGTACAACACAAAGAGTGAACTCTAATGTGAACTGTGGACTTTAGTTCACAGTAATGTGTCAATATTGATTCATCCCATGTAAACAAATGTAAAAACGTATTGATACAGGTGTTAACAATGGGAGAAAGTGGGGGCTTGTGGGGATAAGTAGGAACTCTGCGTATCATCTGCTCTATTTTTTGTAAACCTCAATTGCTCTAAAAACAGTCATTCAAAATAGTAATAATATTAATAATATAGGTAGTGGGAATAAATAGAGACAGACAAACTAAGATTATCCAGTACTGATAATTTCTGAAGCTGAGTGATGATGGATCTGTGAATGGGAGTTCATTATATCAGGGTCAACAATACAAGTTTTTTTTTTAATTTTATGCTATTTCAATAATGCATCTTATATAATGTGCCTCATTACAAGAATAATTTTCTCACATTGTCCACATTTGAATAATATTATAAAATATCTATAATAAAGGTATATCTGTTTTGGCATGGACATACACACAAACAAAAAAACTGAGGTTATACTAAATCAGTCATAGACCCCACATTTTTTTAAAAACTTAGTAGTAAACCGTAAATATCTTCCCATGTCTTAAACCAATTCCAAAAGCATGCTTGCTTTTTAAATAGTTACAATAAGATTGTGTGGTATGGCTGCACTATAAAGTCTAGAAATTAAATACCCACCAGAGTGGCCCTCCTCCCATCTGGTTGCAATTGTCAGAGGTGTGAGGTCTGTAATACACACCTAGCCCTGGGACAGGGCAGCCTGACAGCAGAAAGTCATTTGGCCTTGGTTCCCAGCTGGTAGTGAATTTCTCACTCGTCTAGTTGTAAATGCACCTCAATACTATTTAATGGGGTGGAGGAGCCACTTTCTTCTTCACAATGTACACAATCTCAGGTTGTTTGTTATTTATACACTGAAAGAGAGAGTGGTATTTGAGTGCCTTAGCGTCCCCACGCATTCCCAGGACCTCCAAGCCAGCACACTCTGGAATGGCCACTGGAAAAGGTGGCTCCTGGCACACACTGAGGTACGCTGACCCTTCCCTCTTGCTCGTGTAGCACAACAGAGCGTGAGTGAGGATAATGTTATGGTACTAGCATTTACTTTGAAACTGTAGCAAATCCTTGAAATCAACCTGGCCCCCAACTGTGGCCAAGACCACCTAGAGAGGGACATGTCGGTAGACCCTGCCAGCCTACAGTTGGACTCGTGGCATAGAGAATCAAGTTCAAGTAGCATTACAATGGGACCAGCCAGATAGATAGAACACGCACTGGTCAGAGTGTGTTATCTTTGGCTGCAGATTGACAACTAATGAGATTCCTAGATCAGATCTGGAAGAAGCAGGCGCAGACTGCCTGTGCCAGTTCTCCCTAAGGCTGAGCAGACACAGGCACCAGTGCATCCAACTTTTGCCAAAGGTATTTTCTTCCACAATGTTAAAGAGAAAAGAGGGTGGAAAATGAAATTTTAAGAAACAGGTTCCCCAAAATCTAAAACTTTCGCCCATATGGCCTTTATCATGGAGGGTTAATCTAATCAGTGTGACATGAGCACTAAGAAGTAAAATGGCAGCATGGGAAGAACTGGCCCTGTCAGAAAACCTACTGGACCTGTGAGAGCAAAGAGGTGTGACTATCCCTCCAGCTCCCATGCGTCTGTATCAAGGAAGTCTTTCAGGTCTACTCTGGAATGATGAACCTGTCTGCTGAATTCCTGGGAAAAGCATTTAGCAAGGTGCCAGCCCTTGTGATTTGGACCCACATGGAGATTCTGGTCAACACCCCTGAGGGTCGCAGTGTTGAACTCCGTATAGCAGTTGGCTCAGAGAGCTGAGGGAAGGCTACTTTCAGAGGACATGTAACCATCCTGGTTTCAAGAGAAAATGTGTTCACCAAGAGAATTAATTAACTTCTCATCCAGACAGAAGAGAGGAAAGTCCATGCCAGAGCGTTCTGCCACACAGGGAGCTGTGGCTGTGGACATCACGGGCAGAGGTCAGGGGTGCGCATCTTCTCAGCATCCTGACCCCTTTAAGACACAGTAAAAGAGCCTCACACCACACCAGCCATCTTGCCTCATTTTATAAACAGACCTCATGTTGAGCACTGCGATTTGGGCCGTGTACTCCTGGGAACTGAGGTCTGTGGGAGCACCCCAGCTCCAGCCAGCCCTTCCTTGGGCCTGATGGGAGCCAGGGGACTCAAATTGCTACTCTGCTCAAAAGGAAATCAGTAAAGAGATTACAAGAAAAGTGATAGAGCTGGTGACTGAGGGGAAATGATACCTACACTCTGGCAGCGGCTCCTCCAGGGAGACTTCCCAGAGCCAGCTGCCTCCCTGCGTAACCACCGGCCGTCTGCACGTTTTCTCTGCAGAAATGCCTATTTATTCTTCTGCCCATTGTAGAGTAGATTATTTGTTTTCTTTTCGTTGAGTTGTATGAGTTCTTTGAAGATCTTGGTTATTAGATCTTGTCAGATGGCACCTGGGAAAGAAGGATTTTAACCTTCTACTGAATACAGAACTGCCCAGGGGAAGGAGACTGGAAAAGGAATTAAACAAATCAATTTATAAAATCCATCATTTTATAAACTCAGACAATTGGAATATCTTTAGTTAATTTCTTGAAGAGGTAGTCTGGTAGCAACATAGGAATATTTTAAGAAAATGCATTTAGGAAATCGTTAACAAGAGAATGCCAAGTGGCTAAGTTATGTCTTTTATCTTTTATCAGGGAAGATGTTGAGGGCCTGTGATTAAAAAGACTGAGTCTATCCGCTGTGCCCTGGGTGCCAGCAGGGCCACCCAGTCACTCACAGTCTGGCCACAGCTACAGCTCAATCATATACTGAGGGCACTTGTTTGGAAAAGGAGGTCTAGAAGTTGTTGTTTTCTAAATATTCTCAGCGGGATGGTAAATTCATCATTATTAATAATATCCTCTAAATTCCATTCATTATAAATTCCCCCCAGGAATAACCTTTAAATTTTTTTCTGGATGAAAAAGGGATATAAAAGCAAAGCTTCTAAAAATAAAAACTTCCAATATTCCTGGACCCAGCTTTGGGCAAGCTCCAAATCACCCACAATAATTTCAGGAATCAGAACTCAATCTCAACTACGATGACCATTCAAAAATAATTGTTGGCTGATGGATTTCTTATTGGCTCAATTTCCTGACCCACCAAGTTTTCTTATTACGTCACATGTGGGAGCAAATGCCCTTAACAACAATCTCTCTCTCTCTCTCTCTCTCTCTCTCTCTCTCTCTCTCTCTCTCTCTCTCACACACACACACACACACACACACACAGCATTCTTCTCAGCAGCAGGAGCTGGATAAAAACGTCCATTTCAGTTCTCCACCACTGGCTGTGGGCCCTCAGACAAATGTTCCAACCTCTCTGTGCCACAGTCTCCTGGTCTGTAAAATAAAAGTTATAAGTGTTCCTACCATTTGTTGTGAGGATTAAGTGAGCAAAAATAAAAATGCTTTGAAGGGAGTCCGTCACATACTAAGTGCTATATAATTGCTAGCTATTGTTATTATCATTATGCTTATTTCCATTGTACTCTCTATCCTAGCAATTATCAAGATAACAATAACTAGATATATTCAGTATTCATGGATCACAAATACCAGCAGATTGTTTAAATTCTGAGATATTTCCCCTTTGGAATTAAGGAAAAAAATTGCTTATATAGCAATTAACACAACACAATGAATGCCTTAATTTTAAACAGGGGAAAAGGAAGAAAATCATTTTCCATAGCACAGACATACCAACTAAAAAGAAAGTTCAATAGGCCTAGTCACGTTGGCTGTCGTGACAGAACTTTGTTTACTCATTGTGGAACATGAGTGACTATTTCACCCAGGATTACTCGAGATTATTGGGAACATGCTGATTATTAGAGTGACCTAATATTAGATCCGTCATTGTGTTAGACCAACCAGATAAAGCTGTTTCCTTGGCAGTGGTCGGCTCTGCCCAGGCTCCTCCCCACCCTGTCAGCCAGGTTTGAGCATCATGCCTTGCTCAGAAGTGATAGACACTGGTCCTCCAGCAAGTCATGAAGGCTGCACCCATCAGTCCACTCACCACCAACGGTGCCTCTACTTTAAGCACATTAATAAAGTCAACTAAAATTGGGATGTGAGAGGAAGAACCTCCTATCTAATACCCTGTTAGATCCTAACTCCTCAAAAGGTAGGAATGCAGCAAGTGAAAGAGGTAGAAAAAGACTGACTTAATCCTAAAACTTCACTGGTAAGCAGGGCAGGGTGAGAGCTGGAAAGGGCACAAAGCAGAAAGAATCCTATGGTTTCTACAAGTTAGTGTCTGCATGGAGATATTACACGAGGCTACTCTCCTTTCCCTAGAGTTATTTCTTTAAAATTAAAAGGTAAGAGTTAAAAGGTCAATACTTATAAATTCAATTGAAAGAATTTAAGAATCAGAGGCACAAGTTCAGATGACCCAGCCACACAGACTACCAAAAGTCTGGAAACAGTCTAATGTTCGTAATAGAGCACTGAATGAACTGAGGTGCAATCGCAGCGGAATATTATTAGCTTTTTTAAAAAAGATTTATTTATTTACGCATACAAATTGGGGTACAGACCAGAGGTGTTCAGCAAGAGGGTTCACAAGAGACAGAGCGGGGAGCAGCACAGGCAGATCGACTGAAATATACTGCTGAAGGGAGCAGTGGGCGAGACAAGAGAGGTCTCCCGCGCCATGTGGGAATCTTCCCCACTGGGTGTCGAACTCAAGTCGCTGCTGCTGACAGCTCCACAGCGCAATGCCTAACCGCTGCACCACCAGGGAGACCTATTATTAGCTTTTTTAAAGCATAAAGGTCTGTAGCACTAATGTGAAGGCTCTTGATACATTGTGAAGTTAAAAAAAAGGCAGAAAAACTATGTTGCTATGCTACCACTTGCACATGAAAACATATATGTGCTTGTGTGTTCAGAGACCATCTCTTGAAGTTGGCAGCAGTAACTACATGGAGAGGAGAGGGAAGCAGGAGGCCTGGAGACATTTAACCATTAAAAAGGGTGTGTGTGTGTGTGTGTGTGTGTGTGTGTGTGTGTGTGTGTAAAAGTCTCTGCAAAGCATCTATCTTGGTTCTATCTTTATTGTAAGATTATGGGAGATTTTCTCTTTGTAGTGTCTTAAGTTTCCAAATATTTCATAGTGGAATAAAATGCCTTTGGAAAAAGGAAAAAAAAAAAAAACAGGATTTTTTTTTTTACTTCTACTATTTTCAATTATCTCCACCAAACAAAAATACCTCAGTCCACACAGTGAAACCCATCTTCTGAGTCTCTTGTGTGGGTGCTCCTCCCATGGCTCACGCCGGTGGGAGCTGGAGACCCCAGATATCTGTGCTGGGGTGCCCAGTCAGAGGTCCTGCAACTCGATGCCCCAGGGGCTGGGCTGCCTCTACTGCCGTGCTGCGCAGGGGCGTGCAGGCAGATGTTTGGGGACAGAGCTCCACTTGTTTCTCTCAGGTAAATATCTCCCCCAAATGGCACTGCTATCAGAATTAAAGACTCAGAGCTATTTTGGTTTCATTCTTGGCCTTAAGAGACAGGTTTCCTGTGAATGCTGTTTTGACTTGGATTGTTTGGTCTCTCCAGCAGGAGACCAGAGTTAGATCAAACACACAGGATCCTCTTGCTGAAACAAGAAGGGTCTGGAACATCCAGGGAAGTCAAAGTCCCCGTTTTGAGAGGGTGGGAAACAAGACTGGGGAGCTTTCTCTGCTGCCCTGGGAGGCTCTGTTGAAGAAAGCCCCGCCTGTCCGGAGCCATACAAAGGCAAAGACGGCAGCGTGGGGGTCAGAGCATCCTGGGGCCCCTGTGGAAGGCAGATCCCCCCCTCCACAGTCCAGGGCCAAGGAGAGCAGACACTCACAGCTACATCCTGGCACCAGTTCTAGTTGGGACCCTGTGCAGAGCCTCCCTAGGGGTGTGTAGGGCCTGCTCCTGGTTGGTCACTATTTAAGTTGACAACCAGGAATCCTGGGAAATATGAGGCAGGGTCTGTCCTGGCCCCTCACATATTTGATCCACCTGGCAGGTGGACCTGAACAGGCAGGAGGAAATGCTGGTGAGGGGTCTGGGCATCTCAGTGGCAAGGGCACAACATTCTCAAAGGAAAGTAAAGGGTCTGTGACTGAGAAGGTCTGTGGCCAGCCCAGAGTTGGAAGGACCCCCAGCACGCATGTGCACACTGCTGGGAGGCGGCCCTCTGGGTAAGCCCAGGCTTGGAAACAGGCTGAAAGTGCCCAAGCTGGTAAACAGAGCTCCCGGAGCAGCCGAACTCCCTAAGCGCCATTACTCTTCGTTCATATCCGAGCTCACTGATCCCTTTGCCTTGGGGAGGATGGCTGCGACAGCTGTTTTTTTCACAAGGAAATTCATTTTCACAGTCTTGATTAATAATGAAACCTTCAAAATGGGCTCAAAGCTTAGCTGTAACTGACATTTTTCTTCTCAAAGAGCCAGGCAGATTAGTTCCCAAGGCCTTTCCCTTCGAATCTTTGTCTGAACATAGACCTGGGAGCCACAGCTACAGCCTCCTTCCTAATATGATCTGAAGTCACCCCAGTGGCTGTGGGAAGGTGGCCATGCCCCCCACACAGGGTCCCCCACGAAAGCTGAAACTCTTCTGCCAAGAGGTTGGAGACTGCTGTTCACAGCAGTAAACAAACAGCCTTCCAGTGACCACAGTGCACGACTTTTTTTCTGAGAGCAGGAGGCCCTGGCCAAAAGGCCTTCTCCCATGGCAGGTGACAAACTATGAAGAAAAGTCTTGACATTTGGCAAAAGTTCCCCTTCCTTGTAAAGTTAGTAAAAGAAAACCATGTGTAAAAAAGTCAGCCTTCCCCCTAACAACCCTGTACCAATGACCACTGCTCCAAGTATCAGAGAAATAACTGTGCTTCAGTTAAGCCAGGAGACAAAAAATAGTCTGGAAATGTAAAAAAAAAAAATCATATTATGGAAGAATAGCCGCAGCACACATACGCACATAAAATACCTTCTTCCCTGCAATGATTAAGGCCTGAACTCTTATGTCAGAGTCCCCGATCATGGGGCACGCAGCTTGTGCACTCATGGGAATGTCGACCACACCCCTAGTGGAAGGGGGTCTGGGTTGTCTGAAGCCCCCCAGTTTACTCCCTCCCTTTAGTGGTCATTAGCTCAGGTTTAGCCACGTGACCTGTTCAAGCAGGATGTCCTATAACTACTGCTTAGAAATCTGAAAATAGAGTTTCCTCCCTTCCTCTGGCTTCCTAATCTAGGACTACAGGGACTGGGACATTTGCAGTTTAAGAATTAAGCCAAAGTTGGTGGGAATGTAAAATGGTGTAGCAGTTAAGGAAAAGTCTGGTAATTCCTCAAAAATGTAAAACTATAAATACCATGTGAGTTCTATTCTACATCTGGGATAATTTCCCAAAGAAATAAAATCATGGCTTGAGCAAATATAAGCACATTCCTGTTCACGGCGGCATTCAAGGCAACTAAAAGGTGGCAGCAACGGACAGTTTCAGTTTTTCAAGAGAAGGGCTGTAGAGATGGATGGTGGCAATAGTTGTATTACAGTGAAAATGTTCTTAGTGTCACTGATCTGTATCCTTAAAACTGACTAATGTGGTGAATTTTATGCTATATGTATTTTACCACAGGTTTTTTTAAAATTAATTTTTTAAAAAAATAATCCTCCACACAATAGCTACATTGAGAGAACAACAGAGAAGCAGACCTGGAGTCTGGGTCACTCCCTGAAGGGCTTCATCTCACACATGTCCGCGGTGTTTGAGCTGGTTTTGTTTCAGGCTTTCTAATACTTATGCACTAAGCCACCCACCCTGTCCTATTGTACATGAAAGAAGGGGAATGTCCTACTGTATGTTACCCTTTGGTTCCAAAAAACCAAGCTAGGGGTGTTTTGAGTCAAGCACTTTCCTCTCCATCGGGTCAGGCATTTGATTCATTCAAATGCAAGATCGTCCTGAGGATGACACAGTCCAGCCCTGGCCTTTGACACTTCCTAGTCCCTGGACTCCACTTCACCTTCCACTTACAGGCCGCGCCCGAGACTTCTGGAGGTCATCACACACAACCTCCAAAATCATACGCTGCTCCCATTATAACTTTGCTAAATTAGTATTTGTTAAGTGGAACACCGGATGCCAGAGGGTGAGTCATGGCTCAACAAAGACCATGGGGAAATTTAAATAGAGATGTTTGTGACTCATGGGTCCTGGAAGAATCGCAGAGCACACACACCTCAAGAAGTCACAGAGAAGCTCAAGGCAGGGTGCAAAAAGAGATCGCAGGACCTGGGCACATGTCTTCATTAGGATTCGTGGGTTAGAGAGCTGTGGAATTCCTAGATTAGTGTCACATTGGTCAAACCACACCTAAATAGGGGTTTTGTTAAACCCCATAGGGGTTTTGAAAAGGATTGCACAAGGCATACAGGCCATACAAGGCAGGGGAGGCTTGATCACAAGGGTTATTTGGGAGGCGTATCAAGAACTTATATTTGCCCATGATTCTACCAGTTTCTCTCTAGGGCACGTGCTTGGATGAGGGTGAGTGTTCATTTAAGGTCTTTGCAGGTCAACTGGGCAAACAGAAACGAAGCCAGGCAGCAGCACATGGAGTAACTTAACTGAACTCTTAACAGCTCTGTCCAGAGGGTTTTGCCTTAGGAGTGGGAAATAATTGGCTTGAGACCAAGTACTGTTCAAGCTCCACCTAAAAAATCTTAAAAGCAAGACCCAAAAGGTTAAGATTATTTCCAAGAAGTTTAACTGCATCCCAGAACAAAGTTTAAAAATATTTATAGGGATATGAAAATATCTAGTGCCCAACAAGGCAAAACTCACATCCACTCAAAATTAGTCCCCCCGCCCACCAAAGAAATTAACATCCAATCAAATCTTACCAACAGGCAAAGAAACAGGGCCCACAATGAGAAGAAAAATTAATCAACACCAACCCAGATCTGGGAAATATGTTAGAATAAGCAAGCAAGGACACTAAAAATTATTATAAATATATTATATATTCATAAAAATTAGTTACATGGAAGATATAAATAGAAGCAAATTGAACTTAGAAAGATTAAAACTACAATGTCTGAGACAATAAAATGAAAAATATAATAGATTACTAGATGGAATTAAAAATAGAATATACAATGAAAATGAAATGATTACTCATCTTAAAGATACAGAAACTATCAAAAATAAAACACCAAGAGAAATAAAATAACAACAAATGAAATTAATAGGGAAAAAACATTTGAAGACATAGTGACAGAATTGTTGCAAATTTGATCAAAACTATAAACCCATAGGCGCAAAAAATGTCCATAAATCCCAAGTTCAAGGAACATGAAGACAACTACACCGAGGCACATCATAATTAAATTGCTCAAAACCAGTGATCTCAAAATCAACCAGAGTAAAAGACCTAATAGGGACTTCATCTTCTCCAGAGAAGAGGAGTGTATGGGAGGGAGAGTCATAGGCTAGTACTAGGACAGAAGGGGTCCCATTCTTCATGGGGCTCTGGTGTTATAAGGTATCATAAGAAGGATTAAGGAGATTTCTTGTCTAAGAGAATGCAAGGAAAAAAGATGATAAAGTAACATCATTAATGCACTAAGAGAAAAGAGGCCTGAGAAAAGATTAGCATGAAGTAGAACAGAAACCAAAGTCTCAGCTGAGAGTGTCCATCATTTCAAGGAAGCTAGAGATTAATGTTAGACTCCCAATTCCACAAAATGGACTTTCATCAAAGTGACATACAAATACAAATTCCAGTTATACAGAAGTTATGCATGTCAATCTAGAGTTCCATACACAGCAAAAATATGTGTCAAAACAAAGAAGCTCTTCAGAAATAAAAAGTTAAAAGGAACCATTACTAGCCCTGCTCTATAATAAATATTAAGGAAAGTTCATGAGACAGAAGAAAATTGACACCAAGTGGAAATCTGGATCTGAAGGAATGAAGAAGATCAGAAATTGTAACTGGATATGCACAAGTATGTAAGATTTTGTTCTAAGTAACAAAAGGAATAGCTAAGCAGTAAGTTTACTACATATGCAGAAGTAAAATGTAGGGCAATAAATGCACAAAAGTTCAGTTGGGGAAAAATGTAAGGAAACAATCATAAAATTCTGACTATATGTGAAATGGTATAATAACCCTTGATGATAGTTGAAGATAGTATACTATAAACTCTAAAGCAATCATTAAGATAATAAAACAAGGAGTCTTAGCAAATAGGCCAACAAGGAGACAAAAAAAGGGTCATTAAAATTAATAGTCACTCTTAAAGAATGCAGTAAAAGAACAGGGGAATGAAAAACAGATGGGATAAGTAGAAAAGAAATGACAAGATGCAGATTCAAATCTAAGCATACCAATAAACATAGAAAAGGTAAATGGCCCAATTACTCTCATTAAATGGCAGAGAATATCAGATAGGAATACTATGTGCTGCCTACAAGAAATGTGCCTTAAATATAAATACACAAATAAATTAAAATGATGGAAAAGTTTGTACATGTTAACACTAATCAAAAGAAAGCTGGAGCGGTGATATTAATATAAAACTGTCAACTATTCAAATTAGGAAATATAAAAGATAAATAAGTGAACACTGCTTTTGTCTATGTTTCCTCTTGAAATCTTGATGCAGCAAAAGTTGACTTTTTTGATGTTATAAATCTAAGAAAACAAAAAAAATAGAAGAAATAACAAAAAACATGATTTTTTTTTTGGGGGGGAGCAGTAAGAAGTGTATGCTAAAGAGAAAAAACTTATTAAACTTGTGAAAACTGACTTCTAAGCCAGCAATAGAATAAGAAGTAGGTCTCATTTACACCTTCAAATTCCCACAAAGTTTAGGAATTAAAGCACCAGAGAAGATGATGGAGGTGACAGTGGGCTAAACACAAGAGACTTGATTGAAAGTTTGTTTGAGAAGATTGTCTCCCCTCAACCCCAGCAGATGTTATCTCCCGATAAAGCCCCTATGCCCTGTTCCTCCCCCACCCAGAGTGGTCAAGATGTTTATGCTCTTCAGGGGATAACACCAAGATGTCAGGGTCAAGAGACAGCATGTGGGTGAAAGGTGAGGGTAACATATTAAAAACCAGGAGATCAAATGAAAGTTCGCATACTCCCTCTGCCCAGACTGTTCTATCTTGAGCCCGTATTTTTGTCAGTTAGGCTCTCTGCCCTATGCGGGAGGTCACAGAGCCTTCTCTGGGTGATCTGACTGCCCTCAAATGAAAGACTCTCAAAATGGACCACCCGGGTCACTCCATGATGAACCCCAGTTTGTTAATAAACTCATTCATACCCTGTCCTTAGTTATCTCACAACTCAGTCAAGGTGGAGAGGAATAGCCAAAATTTATATAGCACTTACTCTGTGCCAGGAACTGTGAGGTAACCAGAATAAGTCTGTGTTCCAGATAAGGAGACACATGGAGAGGTCAAGGAACGTGTCCAAGCTCACACTTCCAGGAAGTAGGGGCACAGGGGCTACTCCCCCTGCTTTCTTTGGCACAGATATTGTTGATTTTTTTAAAATTTTTCTTTAATTATACATATTTTATGTCATTGTTCATTTTTGGACAATATTTGCTTTCTCAGGTGTAGTCCCCATAAAATTCCCACCACCAATTCACCTGTGCACCATCACCTTAGTGCCCTGTGCTCTTCCCTCCCCTGCTTTGATGCTCTCCCTCCCCCTCCCCTGCATAATATCTCTGATTTATAGTTGTCTGTTAATTTTTTTGTTTGTTTGTTTGTTTATTTTTCCTGATCCCTTATTTGATTTGCCTATATTACTCCTACAAGTAAAACCATCCAATATTTTTATTTTTTCCTTCTAACTTATTTCCCTACCGATTGGGAAGAAATGTTTGCACTCCATACAACCGATAAGGGACTGATCACAAAGATCTACCAAGACCACACACAAGTCAACAAAACAAAGTAAACAATCCAGTCAGAAAATGGGCAGAAGACACTACTCAAAAGAGGAAATGCAAATGGCCAACAAGCATATGAAAAATGTTCAACATCACTTATAATCAGGGAAATGGAAATCAAAACCACAATGAGATACCACCTTACACCAGTGAGAATGGCACATATTATATTAAAAAAAAAAACTAGCAACAACAAATGTTGGTGAGGATGTGGAGAAAAAGAACTCTCCTGCACTGCTGGTGGGAATACAAACCATGTGGAAATTCCTCATACTACTAAAAATGGAGCTACCATATGACCCAGCAATCCCACTCCTAGGAATCTACCCAAAGGACACAAAAATATTAATTCAAAAGGATACCTGCCCCCCTATATCTATTGCAGCACTATTTACAATAGGTAAGATATGGAAACAACTCAAATGCCCAAAAATAGACTGAATCAAGAAGATATGGTGTATATACACAATGGAATACTATTCAGCAATCAAAAAAGATAAACTCATGTCATTTGCAGCAACATGGATGGAGCTGAAAGGGATTATGCTCAATAATATTGTTGATATTGATTTTTCTTAAGATTTATTTTATTTAGTTATGCATACAAAAACTGGAGAGTAGGCCAGAGTTAAGGGGGTGAGAAGATTCACCAGAGACAGAGTAGGGAACAGAGCACGCGACTGACTGAAATACACTGCTGAGGGGAGCAGCAGGAGAGACAAGAGAGGTCTGCTGCACCATGTGGGTCACCTCCCTGGCTAGGATTGAACTCATGCTGCAGTGGCTGGTGATAGCTTGATAGTGCTGAGACTAAACCCCTGTGCCACCAGGGAGGCCCAATATTGCTGATATTTCAAATGGGTCCTTTCTCCTACCCTGCACTGTCCCTACTTCTTCAACAATCACGCTGCCTGGTCTCCCAACACTTCCAGTGCCTCTCCACACAGGCTTCTTCAGGAGGCAAAAAGAGGGTGAGCTTTACCAAATGAGTCAGTAAGCAGGAAGATCCAGAACTCAGGAGACCCAAAGCAAGAGGACAGGAGTTAGAGCTCAAGAAGGTGGTTTCAGTGGGCTAAGAAGGCAGCTTTTCCAGAATTGAGCAGGTCGGAGGATCTAGGAACAACTTCCTTGAGAAAACCTGATTCTTTAAATCCCTGCTTTGTACAAGTATATTAAGACCATAAACAATATATAGCTGAAGAAGAATGTGGGGCCACAGTAGTAATCAATACAGAGGAAAACTAAGTCAACAACAAAAAAAAGGCAGTTGTTAACGACACAGAAAATAAAATAGTACCAGAAGAACATTTAATTTATCTTAATTAACAAAATAGCTCAGTTGCAAATGATGTTTACATAGTCAAAATAATATAGACTCTGAATATTGAATATGCTATAACTAAATTTGAAGGAAATGTGGAGGGAAGCATGAGTTCATCAGCAGGGAGGAGAAAGAGGACTGGAATCTCAGCCTCCATGACTAGAAATCAGTTGATGATACCTAACAATGAAAATTTGAACCAGCAGCACAGCATGCTTTCTAGAAACAGTCCGATTCAAAGTAATCAGGAAAGGGGATTTGCTGATTAGTGCCAGGGAGCAGACAAGGGGAGGGGAAGACGGCTGGGTTCTATGAGAAGACCTGTGGACCATCTCATCTTACTCTCCTAAATATATATACATATTTGTGTCTACATTTACATAGAAATGTATTATATAGTTACATAATATTTAAATTTAATTTTTAAATACCCAAAATAGTACGGGGGAAATCCATTTAAATAGCAACAAATATACACACCAAAAAAGGCAAGAAACCCTAGAAATGAGTTAAAACAAATATGCATACCCTCAATATATAAAATATTAAAACTCTAATGGAACATAAAAGAAAGCTTGATTAAATGGAAAACTTTGCCTATTAGTATAGGAACACTACATCTTTTAAAGATCTAATTCTCCCTAAATTGATCTAGACATGCATATGATTCCAATAAAAAATAACAAAAATGTTGTGTTGGGAAGGGATGTCTTAGTCCGCTGAGGCTGCTGTAACAAAGTACTTAGAAAGCAGAGAGGTATTTATCACAGTTTCGTCCACTTTAATTCCAAAATCAAGGTACTGGCAGGTAGGTTTGATAGGACCTCTGTCCTTGGCTTGTAGATAGCTTTGCTCCTCTGCTTGTGCAGTCCTGATATTCTTCTTCCTAGGACACAAGTCCTATTGGATTAGAACTCACCATGAACACATTGAACCACAGCTACCTCCTTTAAGGTCCTGTCTACAGTCACCCTCAGTGTTAGGGCTCAACTACCAGTGTCGACAGGACACAATCCAACCATCGGGGGGGACTCTAACAAAGACAGTCCAAATTTATCAAGGAAAAGTGTGAACATAGCTAGAAAAATTATATTTAAAACCATAGAGTAGAAAAAACAGGATGCACAGAATGACTATCAGATATCAGGTTGAACCAAAAAATTGCCATTTTTTGCATCAAAATACATTTGTGTATGTAGTAATTCAAATCATCCACCAACCAAATTCACCAGTATTGCCCAAAGTAAACAGCATCAAAAGTGAAAGTCAAATTGAGAAAAAGTAATGTCTATACATATGACAATCAAAGAGCTAAAGTCTAGGTAAATTCTTAGAAATTAAGAAGCAAAGAAAACCAGCCCGATAGAAAAATGTACAAAGAACTTAAACACAGTTTGGAGCCTTTTTGTCTGATATAATGAAGTAGCTATTAACATTGAAAAATGAACTTTCTCTGGAGCTCAGTCTTGCCTTGGTTTTTCTGCATTTTGGCTCAAAGAGTAGAAAGTCCCTCTAAATGCTATCAAGGAGAGTCTCTGACTTGTACACTTTGCATTGGTGATTAATCACCCTTGGACTTTTGTTATCTTTTCCCCAGTGTGTCCACAGCCCCAGCAAAAGCCATTGATTCTAAAGTCCTTCTAATGACTTCCCCCCACGCTCATAACCACCTGAGATATAGCACCTGCTCCCACCAGCACCCCATCTCCATTCACAACTATGCCACATCTTCATATCAGAAACTATCCGGGTTCTACCTACCCACAGTGCAGTGGTCTATACTGTCAATAGTTCAATGGTTGGTCCTTCTCCAAAATCTAATTTTAGATTGTGTTTCCTAGGACCATTTCTCATGCTAACTATAAAATTTCACCAAGAAAATAGTCTTTAAAGTTCGGACTTTTATGCAAGTCTTTATTAGGATTATTATTGAGAATTATATCTACAGAAGTGAGAGCAGCAAGGTGGAGCCGAGGAGCAGGCTGAACTGCCAGGTGATCTCAGCAGAGAGCTTAGCTAATCCCACAGCAAGTTGGGAGCTGGTATAGCTCTTTAAACGGCAGAGAAAAGAGCACAGGGACTATGGTGGTGGTTCATGGGTAAATTGGTGATGGGAAACCTACAGGGAATACACAATAATGTGAAAGATACAAATAAACCAACAAATAGGGGTCGAGCAGCATCACCAGCCATTGGATATAGCTGCCCACAAATAGGGAACCCTGGAGAGCCAGAGGGGGATTCCGAGAGGACTGCCAGCTGCCAGCATGGTGTGCCTCCGTCCTGAAGGGGACCTGGGAAGCGCGTGAGGGCATCCACTTCTCTCACGAAAGACCTGAGAGTAAAGGAAGGCCAACGGTATCATTAGCATATTACAAATGGAAGTAAATGAATACTTAACAGCATTTCCTTTTCCCAGCCCTAGGCTTTTTCCACTGAGGAAAAGGGAGAAGCTGGAGAGTTTATACTGTGCTAGATTTAATCAAGACAAATGAGGACCAGATGGTAGGAGGCTCCAATCCTAATCCAGTGGAAATATCTTTCAACCCATCTCCTCTTCTCCATTCTGGCCCAACCAGGCCACGAAAGAGTCCACAATCTTGCTGAAAGGGAATTGCATAGTTACAAACTATGTCATTCAGCATATAAGCAGCTAATATTTATGAAGCACTTTTATATCTCAGACCCTGTTCTGAGTGACATAGTTATGTGTGTATATGTGTATATGCACATATATATTTAACTTCCCAGAAGGATGCCCTGAGGTTGTCACTATGATGGTTCCACTGAGGATGAGGAAGCAAAATACAGAGGAGCGAAGTCAGTTTGCACAACATGCCCCTAACTCAGAAGATTTGCCATTAGCTTCCAGTTTCTGCTTCCCACCCTTCCATTTTGAGTACTTGCTCTTTGTCTACTCCAGAGCTGGAGAAGAGTCTGAGTGTCCCACAAATGTGATCAATTTTCCATATATATAACTAACATAAAGGTGTTCATTTCGGGTCTTGCTAGGTATGTAAGAGAACAGGGAAGGATTTCACTGGGCATAGCTCTCATGGACATCACTGTACCTGCATCGTGGACTGTAGTGAAAATGAAGTTATCAGGCTTTTTTGCTCCCTCCCACGGCTGGCGTGGGCGCCCGGGCCAACAGGGGCATACTTGGGGCGCAAGCGACTTTGGTTATGGACACCTGGGCCCAAAGAGCACATTGTACATGTGTGTACATGCTCGCTTCTGTACCTAAGGGGTGGGGCTATAAGGGCAGCTCCACTCTCAGATGGGACTATAGCGAGGGGGACCACTGAGGTATGACCATGAGACTACGTGAAACTGAGAACGCCAGAGAGAGGCCAGAGTAGGAGTGCAAAGACTCACTGGGCCTGCGGGGTGCTGTTGCCAGACTGTCTCCCCGCCCCCTTGCCTGGTCAGTGTCTGCCTCCCTACCTGGGGTGCCTGTGCCCCAGGCTCCCTACCTGGCTCCTTACAGCCTGAAAAATCCACCAAGGGCTCTGAGACTGTTCGTTTTTGCCCAGATGGACAGTGAGCCTGCCCTGTACTTGCTGGCACTAGATGGACACACCCACGTGAGCCCCTCGGACTGCAGAGAGTGTCTGGGCACAGGGCCGTGCTTTCCCAAGCAGATCTGCGCGGAACTGCGCATAACAGCGAGCCAGGTGAAGTGCTCTTGGGAGGGAGACAGACAGCACCAACAGGACAGCTGCTGACTTCGCACTGTCCACATGCTGGGCCTCACCCCCGAGCTGCGGTCACAGCCTTAGGCTCCTCTGCCCCTGCACACTGATGGCTCCCGTGTGCCCAGCCCAGACAGCTTCCGAAGATGAGACAAATGCCGAACTGCCTGGCAAACTTCTCCACTTGAATTTATCAGCTTTTTCCAAAAATGATCTGTGTTTTTCTACCATTTAAACCACTTTTTTCTGCATAGTCTGTTCCGGTTGTTGGAATCATCTTCTGCATATCAATCCCAACAAAAACATTGGTAATATTGCCGGAAGGGGAAGATCCTATACTTCTAAATCACAAACAACATCATAAATCAATGTTACTACAATAAAAAAATGAATTAAAGAATATATTTGGACTATCCTTTTCCATTCCACTGCTTTCACACTGCATTTAACCTTCCCCATTCATCATGATGCCTTATGTTTTTGTATAGCCACCGTGCATGGAAGGCTGGACTCGGCCTAAAATTTGGTCTGACTGTTGAGAGTGATGAAAATATTTGCTATTCATACAATGAGGTTTCCTGAAAGCACAGAGGCTCCCAAACAGGTGCAAAAATGGCTTGAAAGACTGAGACAAGGAAATGGCCTTGGAGTTTTCGCGGTGGTGAGGGAGTAGGAGAGCACCCACATTGTCCGTGTGGCCGTCACCTCTTATTTGTGCCAAAGGAGCAGTGCACAGGGTTTTTTACACACTTTGCCCAGATGTGAGGCAGAAGGGGAAGAATAAAGGAAGAGGCTTACAAGTTGTCAGCGAGTCAAAGATCAAAAAGGAAAAACAAAATAGGAGACTCTTCCTTAATTATTTTCCCTGCATACTTGCTCAATTTATCCCTCATCTTCTTTTGTGAGTAATTACATTTTAGTCCCTTGTTTCCTTACTTTGGTGCAGTTACTATGGAAAACATTGTAGATTCCTCACATAATTAAAATTCAAACTTATCATGTGATTCAGAAACCCCATTTCTGGGTATATACATCCAGAGGAGAAAACAGACACCTAGCACTCATAGAGAGAAAATGCATAAGGAAGATGTGATTATGTAAGTATAATTAAATATTATTCAGCCATGCCAAAAAGAGAAAAAGCAAAGAATTTCTGCTGTTTGAAATGACATGGATAGAGTTTGTTAAGTACTATGCTAAATGAAGTTAGTCATAAAAAGACAAATATTGTCTGATACCACTTATATGTGGAATATTAAAAAGCCAAACTCACAGAAACAGAGAGTGCAATGGTAGTTCCCAGGGGCTGTGAAGGTGGGGGAGGTGGAGTAGATTAAAAAACAAAAAGCAATAAAAGCCCACACTCCTTTTTTACAGCTCCATCCTCTCCATTCCCTTCTTTCTGTTAGTATTATGTAAATTACATCTTTATTCTTGAATCCTCGTTGACACAGTGTTAGAATTATTGCTTTATGCTTTTGGCTATTAAAACAAAAGGAGAAAAAAATGTTGGAAACCATAAACACATTTATATCACCTTTTATATTTCTCTATGTAGTGCTCTATTTTTTCGTGCAGATTTGAACTGCCTAGTGTCCTACCATTTTAGCATGAAGGATACACTTTAGCATTTCTTGTAGAACTGGTGACAAATTCTATCAGTGACAAATCCCATCACTTCTTCTTTTCTGTGAGTGACTTAATTTCACCTTCATTTCTGAAGGGTAGTCTCCCTGTGCATAAAATTCTTGGCCAACCAATTTTTCCTTTCAGCACCTTTTAAAACAACACCCCACTGCTTTCTGTCCCCCTCTTATTTTTTTAGCTTTGTTGAGATATAATTGACAAAAAGGTGGCTCATTTCTGAAGAAAAAAGAAAGCATCTTTTAATCTTATCCAGGATCCCTTGTATGTGGTGAGTTGCTTCTCTCTTGCTGCTAATGATTATCCACAGATTTCCTTGAACGCCTGAAAAACATACGTTTCCCTGTCTTTGCCAAGAGACTGCATTTTATATCCAGCAAGGAATATCGTAATTCTGCCTTAGTCTTCAGCCAGAAGTGAGAGCTTAGAATTTTCTCCGGTCTTTTCTTACATATGCACAGCCCTGGGCATGCATATGACCCTTGGGGTGCATGTGGCCTTAGACTCCCAGGAATATAGGAAGGCTTTTCAGAACCTCTTATATATATCTCACTCTCCAACTTGACCTTTTGGATTTTTTTTTTTTTTTTTTGGTCAGTTTGTTGATTGCAACAACCACAATCACCACATTGGGTAGCTGCGATGCTAAACCATCATCATTTTTAACAAACGCCTCTTGTTTGCACTCTGCAAACTGGGTCAGGACAAGTAAAAGCAACTCTTGTGTGTGGAGAACCCCCAGACTGGTCAAATAATGACAATGGGTCTTTGTAGGAGCCTCACAATCCCATTCTGCTTTCTCTGGTGGCCATGAGTCTGACCTGTTCCTTTTTTTATTTTCAAGATTTATTTATTTATACATACAAGAACTGGGGTGTAGGCCAGAGGTGTGGGGTGGTGAGAGGATTCACCAGAGACAGAGTGGGGAGCAGAACAGGGGAATCTACTGAAGTACACTGCTGAGGGGAGCAGCCGGTGAGGCAGGAGAGGTCTGCTGGGACATGTTGGAAGCTCCCTGGCCGGGGATTGAACTTTTGCTGCAGTGGCTGCAGACAGCTTCATAGTGCTGAGAATCTGTTTTGCCACCAGGGAGGCCCCTGACTTTTTCCTTTATTGTAAGCTCTTGACGCCTAAGATCAGGAAGAGTTGTTACTGTCCATCGTTGTTACCAAGATTCAGATGTTTGTGGCAAACCTGTTGATTTGCACAGTTCCAAAATAATTTATATCCATTCCCCACACCTCTCTCTCATGATTTGGACGAACATGTAGAACTCCAACCAGGCCAAAGACATGATGAAAAATCTAAAAATATAAATAAATGATTTTGATGATTCCCGTCAGGGTTCATTCTCATTGATTTTGCAGAGGACAGGATTGTCGTTCCCCACTGACATCCTCTCGACATGCTTTTACACTACATCAGACAGCTCGGGTTTTTGCCTCAGTTGTCAAATTAGAAAATTCAAGAGCTGGAAAAAAGTCTACTGTGTAACCATGTTTTTGTTTACTGTGTTCTTCCTTCCTTCCTGATGTTCCTACAATTCTTCCATCGTTTCTGTTTTTAAAACTTCCTGTAGCTATTCTTTAGGGTAAGTCTGCTGACAAGACATTTTTAGTTTTCCTTTTTCTTAGGATGTTTTCATTTCTCATTTATTCCTAAAGGGTGACTTTACTGCATCTATGATTCTGGATTGTCAGCTTCTTTTTCTCAGCACTTAAAAAATGGCATGCTACATTTTTTTTCTGTTCTCTGTGGTTTTGGTTTTGGTAAATCTAATGTCATTTGAATTTTTTTTCTCCTATATATAAGGAGGTATTTCTCTCACACTGCTTTCAAGATTTTTCTTTGTCTTTAGTTTCCAGATGTTTGACTGTAGAATGTCTTGGTATGGATTTATTTATCCAGTAAGTAAATAAATTTTTATTATTTAGCCAATAAATATATTTTTATTTATTTAACTCAGTTTCTTAAATCTATAAGCTTGTGGGGTTTTTTGCATAATGTTTGAGTGTTAGATAATTAACTCCAGCCCAGTCTTCTTTCTCCCGGTACGGTGATAATCTTCCCATAAAAAACAAAAAATCCTACTGGATTTTGTTGTATCACTATTAATTGCAGTTAGATAAATGTAGTAAATTATTTATTTAGAATTTTTATTCATAATCATAAGTACAAAAGCCTTTTAAAAACATATTTTGGAAATATGGTTTTGGTAGCTTTACAAAATAAATTATGGAACTTTCCAATTTCTCTATAGCTTGAAATAGTTTAAAATAGAAATAATATTATATAATCTGAAAAGGATATCTACAAATCACCTGTCAAACTCCATTTGGATTTTTTAATGGAAGCTAAATTTTAAGCTTTTCACGTACTCTTGGGCTAACTTTGGAGCTTTAAGTATTTTCTGGAAACTCAGTTCTTTCATAGTTAATGTCACTGGGTAACATGATATTACTTATAATTTTTAATATTGTTTTTATATCTGTGGTTAGTTTTGCTAATCAAGTTAACCAAAGATCTGTGTATTTCATTAGATTTTTAAAGAACTCACTTTGGCAAATTTAATGTGTCTTTATGACAGTTATCTTGAGCTTTACTTGTCATTTCTACCATTCTAAGGTCACTGATTCTAACTTCAATATTTATTAATTGTTCCTTATCTGCTTAATATTTGTGTTTGTTTTCCTGGGTTTATGGTTTGTAACACCTATTCCATACAGCTTCTCAAGGCCGGACTCTTGTGATTCATTTTTGTGTTCTTCAAGTTACCAAGCATATTGCCTCACATGCCAGGTGTGCTGCAAAAATTAGTGAGTGGAATGGCTAACTCTGGGCCCCATGGTCCTGAAAATCTGCTCGCATACAGGCATATGGCCAAGGTACAAAAAGTAAAAGTATGTGCTTGACACACGTATCTTTGCCTTCATGAAGGTTCATTTTCCAGGCTTTGGATGTGACACAGGGAAGATACACCCAAAGAAGAATCTGAAAGGAAATAATACAAGGTCATATTGAGGTATCATAAGAAGACTAGAGGCCAGAAAATTATTTCTATTCTGCTGAGTCCATTTCAGTTCTTGTCCTAGTCCTTTCTCATCCTCTTGCTTTGCACTCCTGTTACGAATGTGAGAAAATCCAAAATGAAGACAGTTTTACTCCAAATCCCTAAGCTACAAACAGTGCCATCTCACTTATCTAGTGGATATAGTTTGTGACAAGCTTTCTCCAACTCAAGCATTGTAAATGATGCTTGAGACATGTGCATTTTGGTATGCTATGGAATGTGAAATTAATCAGCAGAACAATGAAACCATCTCATTCTTTCTGGGGCACAGCATGAGTTTATATTGCTCAGTATGAGTTTATATCATCTTCTAATTGCTTCAAAACAATGAAAAGCTCAGCAGTGATCTTGTTTCCTAAATTTTCAACCCTTTTCCTGGCTGGATCTGACAACCTCACCCTGTACCATGAGAATCATCCCTGTTAGACAATAGAGATTGCCTGGTATAGGTAAAACATTCTTCCACCTTTCTGCCAAAACAAACATTTTCATAAATAAATATGGGCCTTTTTGTAAATTTGAAAGTCTGAGAAAAAAGACAAATGTATTTTCTCTTTGAAGAGACTCAAGACCTGTGAGTACCATAGAGGCACAAACAGCTCTCAAGGCTTACACTGTGATCTGGGAGTCTGAGATCTGGCTTAATTAACCTGCCTATAAATCTCGACTGAACTCCACAGCGTTCTCATGAGATAACATGTCAGAAGTCTTCTAATCATGGAGGAAAAGCCCACTCTGGGCAGACACCAACGCTCAATATATATTTCTTGAATGAATGAGTGTGAGAACACTCTTTTTGTTGAACAGACTTCCTCTGACACTGAGCATATCTCAGATTCTCTCTGTTTTTGTCTGTGCTCTGAACCACACTCAAATACACAGTGTTCATCCAGAGAAAGTTTAGACTTTTTAAAGGATATGCAGACACAAATAGATCTGAGAGAAGGCATCCCCACATCCATATATACTCTTCCTTAAACAAGTCATCCTGAGGTTGGATCCCAAAAGTGCCAGTGGGGTTCTCTTCTCCTCCCCACCATGCCACACCCCTCCCCTGACACAGGGGCCCTTTGCTCAATATATGTTTCACTCATCTCAAAATTTTCTCTGCTGCACCATCTCAGAGATAAAGATTTCAAATATTTCAGTTAAGTAAAAACTGAGAAAGAGAATGGTTCAAAAGACTGGATAACACATGTTTATTTGCAAGTTCTATTTTTCAATTCTTCACTGTCAACAAAATTTCCATTTGTCAGCAGAGAGGTCACTGAAAATAATATTTGATGATAAATTTCTCTTTCCATTTTGGCAAGTAACCAAGAAGGTGTTCAAAGAACCAAAAGACATCTACTAACTGAGATAACAAAGTTTTTTAAAGGTCAGATTTACAAAGCCAGAAAAATAAGTATGTTCGTTTTCATATGAACTAATTTATACGAAGAACTTGTTCATCACATTAAACAAAAAATTTTTAATTTTACTTTTTTTTAAAGATTTATTTATTTATGCATACAAGCTGGGGTGTAGGCCAGAGGTGTGGGGAGTGAGAGGGTTCACCAGAGACAGAATGGGGAGCAGAACAGGCAGATCGACTGCTTAGGGGAGCAGCAGGCAAGGCAGGAGAGGTCTGCTGCGCCATGTGGGAATCTCCCTGGCTGGGCATCAAACTTGCACCGCAGCTGCGGACAGTTTCACAGCGCTGCGCTTAACCCGTTGCGCCACCAGGGAGCCCCTAAATTTTACTTTTTGTATATTTTATTTATTTATATACTTTTTCTATTTTCATGAATTGCATACTAATACTGCCAATAATAATTTAACTAAAAATAAATATTCTTACCAGCTCCTAGAGTTTTGTAGTCAAAGGAAATGTTCCAAAGAGCTATATTTCATTTAAATACATACTTTTGCTCAAAGAAGCATGATAAGTTAATAATAGACCTTCATCCTTAGAACTATATTAGAATGAAATTCAATGTTGGAGATGGGAAATGGAAATACAATTCAAGGAGAGAAAAGAACATTGTTAAATTTCCCAGCTATTAAAGGGATAGGTTCGAATATATTTTCAAAAGACAACAGAATCAAATTATAACTGAAAAGATATTGTAATATCTTTGCTTTTAATTGCCAATATTTATAATATGCAAATTACATTCCTTAAATTTAAGCAAATTCTATGAATTGATAAGCAAATTTAAAACGAACACACTGAAGGCCTCCCTGGTGGCACAGTGGTTAAGCGCTGTGCACTGTGCTGTGGAGCTGTGGGCAGTGAAGCTAGTTCCATGCCCCGCCAGGGAGATTCCCACATGGCGGGGCAGACCTCTCCTGCCTCACCCACTGCTCCCCTCAGCAGTGTATTTCCGTCTATCTGCCTGTTCTGCTCCCCACTCTGTCTCTGGTGAACCCTCTCGCTGCCCCACCCCTCTGTCCTGTACCCTGATTTGTATGCATAAATAAATAAATCTTTAAAAAAAATAAATAAAAAATAAAACAAACACACTGGCCCTCCATTTCCATAGAATTCCTCCTGGACCATCATTAACCCTGGTTTCACTCCCTTCTCAGGCCTGGGCTCAGACTCCCTACCCATGTCTAGAGACTGGACTGCCTCGTTCGCACAGGGCCTGGGGTGTGTGCAGACACAGGCAGACTCCCTGGCAGCTTAAGTGTCTGCACCATGGATAGGTCATCCTCAGGAGGATCCCAATCCTCTGGAGAACACGGAGCATTTGGAGGAAGCTCGCAGCTGGGATCACCTGCTTGAAGGTCTGAGGAGTGCCACTCCACCGAAGACGGGGCATAGATGAGAACTGCCACAGAGGAGGGGTGGGCGGGGCCTCTTGGGCCCTACTGACCATACTTGTGCTGGCTCACATGGGGAGCTCAGTAATGGAATATGGGCATGCGGCACAGGTTGTGGAAACTGATGATCCCAGGGGTCCCCTTAAATTTTACAGGTCAGCTCTGAGGGGAGTTTATGTCTAGGATCAATTACACCATGTTTAAACTAATGAAACTAACTCACCACTGACCGCGCTCTCAAAGGTTCAGGAAACCTCAGCCAGACAGTCTTCCCCCCTCCACAGCAACACTTGATTGAAGCACAAACACAAAGATCCATCAAATTGAGGCAAACACAGTTCAGCTTCATTTAGCAACAAAGCAAACTAAGTCTAACAAGTTACTGAATTTATCCAAAGTTACCAATGAGAAAAGTGTGTACTCATATGTACTTCAGAGGACAGAACTATAGAAGGATGTATTTCGGAAGAGTATTTTTGAGATCAGCTTAACAAAAGGAATCTTCTTACACTCGTTCATTAAACAGGTATAAATTGAGCATTGGTGTGTGCCAAGCAGAAAGGCCCGTTCACATGGAACTGACCAGGGGGCTTGCCCAGAGTGGGCTCCTCCTCCATTGCTAGAAGAGGACTGTGGACACCATGAGAACACTGTGGAGTTCAATCCATATTTACAGGCAGGTTAATTAATCCAAATCCATTTGGGACAAAATGGATGGACTGCGAGGTGGTAATGTTAAGTGAAATAAGTCAAAAAGTAAAATAGGGCCTTCCTAGTGGCGCAGTGGTTAAGCGCTGTGCTGTGGAGCTGTGGGCAGCGGCGATGCGAGTTTGGCGCCCGTTTGATGCCCTGCTGGGGAGATTCCCACATGGCGCGGCAGACCTCTCCTGCCTCGCCTGCTGCTCCCCTCAGCAGTGTATTTCTGTCGATCTGCCTGTTCTGCTCCCCACTCTGTCCCTGGTGAACTCTCTCGCCGCCCCATGCCTCTGGCCTGTACCCCAGCTTGTATGCATAAATTTTTTTTTTTTTAAAAAAAGGTAAAAGACAGGTATCAGATAATTCCACTCATCTGTGGAAATAAAAAAAAACACATATAGTCGAAATATAGTAGGAATAAACCTTGAACTCAGTGAAAGAATATCATAGTTGCCCGAGGGAAGGGGGGAGGCAGGAAGGGATGGGAAAAGGGAGCAGAGGGGTATGGGTGAGGATGGCATAGTGGCAGGTGAGTGGAACATGGGCACATATGGAAGAACAAAAATGTGACTCTGAAAATTAAGATTTTTTAAAAGATTTATTTATTTATGCATACAAGAACTGGGGCATAGGCCAGAGGTGTGGGGTGGTGAGAAGATTCACCAGAAACAGAGTGGGGAGCAGAATAGGCAGACTGACTAAAATACACTGCTGAGGGCAGCAGCGGGTGAGGCAGGAGAGGTCTGCTGGGGCATGTGGGAAGCTCCCTGGTTGGGGATCAAACTCTTGCTGCAGTGGCTGCGGATAGCTTCACAGGCTGAGATTTAACCCCCTGCACCACCAGGGAGGCCCTCCAAAAATTGAGATTTTTTTTTTAAATTAATAAAATGTATGCCAAATATCAGATGCCTTGAAAATTCATGGTTTAGTGAATAACAGTGCAAATCTTCGGAGCAATCTGTTCTTCTATGTTATGTCTCCAGTGTCAAAGGAGAGAAAGTATCTTTCTCCTCTATGTTCAAGCCTCTGAATTTACAGAGGCCTATAAGTATTTATTACTGACATGGTTGTTATAACAGAAACTTGGTGCAAAACTACATTGACATCACGTGATGTGATGCCTGGAGAAAGTGCTTAATCTCTGTGATGCTCTCGCCAGAAATGCATAACCTCAACCTCAAAGGAGAAAACGTCAGACAATCCCAACTGAGAGACTTTCTACCAAATAACTGGCCAGCATCCTACAAAATGTAAATCATGGGGAAAAAAAGTTGGGTGAGGGAGATGAAGAAAGAGCTACGGATTGGAGAAGAGTGAGGAAACATGATCACTGTGTATAAGTATCCTGGGTCAGATCCTGGAACATCAGTAGAAATGCTGATGAAATAAAACTGGAGTCTGTTGTTCACTTAACATTGCACTGTTGTTAATCCTACTTTCCATAATCATGCTATGCTTTTTTTTAAAGATGTCCATATTGCTGAAATTTGGGTATATGGAATGCTCTAAACTATTTTTCCAATTTTTCTGGAAGTCTAAAATTATTTCTAAATATTTTTTAAAAAACAAATCCCTACTCAAGTCCAGTGTCAGAAAGCTCCATCCCCAGAACGAATGTCTGAAGTAAAGGTCCATAGAGCCCTTGTGTGGGGTACTAAGTGACCTCAGTCTACCCCTGTCACTTGTAAATGTATATGTGACTTTGTGGCAGCTGATGCCCCTTTGATCTCTCCACGCCTCTGCCCTCCTACCCCCACTTCAGTCAAGAGTCACTCCCTCCTCTCCTTTGCCCTTAGCCATACCTCCAGACATGCTCCATTGTCTACCTGGGCACAGGTGAGCATGACTTAGCTTGTCTTTTGGAGATACTGAGGAACTATGGCTTCACATAGATTTAAAAAGGGATAGAATGCAAGAGAAGTCAACATCGCCAGAGTGATTGTCAATTGACTTGTCGGTTTCACTGGACTAAGTGATGCCCACATAGCAGGTAAAATAAAATTCCTGGAAATGTTTATGAGATTATTATCTGAATAGGTGAACTGGGTAAAGCAGACGACCATGCTCAGCGTGGCAGGCATCACCCAATTTGTAGTGGGCCTGAACAAGACAACAATGAACATCTTCTCCTGCCCTCGGACATTGATGTTTGAGGTTCTCAGGCTTTCAGACTCAGATTGGGATTTATGTTATCAGCCCCCCACCCCCAAACCTCAGGCTGAATTATACCATCAGCTTGTCTAGTGCTCAGCTTGCAGAGGGCAGATTGTGCACTTCTCAGCTTCTATAGCCTATGATGTGACATAAATATACCTACACCCATAGCACGCCTAAAGATGTGGACTCTTATACTATTGGTTCTGTTTCTCTGGAGAACTCTGATGATAAAATCATACACTGGGTTTCCTTATAGGCAACCCTGCTGGAGCCTTCTCTTGGCCACTATACCCATTTCCCATCTCTAGACCTAATGCACAAAAGCCTGGTCTGACATTCACACCCCCGGACATGTCGGTCCTAATGCAGGTGTACCAGAGCCACTCACTTGCCATGCTAGGTAACCGTCCTTCTGTCACCCTTCAACCCCGTGAATGAGATGGTCATCTTCAGTCTTCCGGCCCTCTCCACTCTGCCTCTTTGGTCAGTTGTCATCTCCATTGCCCACTTCACCTTCCTTCATGGAACTCTGCCTCTCATGAACCAGTTAACCTACTGAAATTCCAACCCAGAGGAGGAATATACCTACGATCCTAGTACTTTTCACCTCTTTCTTAGTTACAAACTGGAGCAACCAAAGAAAGATTTTCCTAATCACTTCCGGGCTTCCACAGCCTGGGGAAGCAAGATAGGGGGAGGGGGTGGATGGCAAGTAACTTAGAATTCTGTTATCCTTATAAACCCAAGAACAGCAAGCATTACCAACAAAGACATTACACATCCTGTCTGCAATGGCCAAGCATAACTTCATTTTACATATAAAAATTTAATTCAGCAATGATGGATCAGAAACAATTATAAGCATTCTCAACTTCAGTGAATATATTTACTTTTGGGGGCCTCCCTGGTGGTGCAACAGGTTAAGCTGCAGCACTATGAACTGTGAAGCTATCCAGAGCCACTGCAGCACGAGTTCGATACCTGGCCAGGGAGCTTCCCACATGGCACAGCAGACCTCTCCTGCCTAGCCCGCTGCTCCCCTCAGCAGTGTATTTCGGTCCATCTGCCTGTTCTGCTCCCTACTCTGTCTCTGGTGAATCCTCTCACCACCCCACACCTCTGACCTACACCCCAGTTCTTGTATGCATAAATAAATCAATCTTAAAAAAAAGATATTTACTCTCCAAAACCACTTCATGAGCCCCTCAATTTAGTTTGTTCTTTCTTCCTGTAACTCATTAAATCATTTTTTCACTTTCCTTTCTTTTCCGATGTGCCCCCATCAGCCTCCCTCTCTGACTTTAGGATTTCTGCTTTCTTTTCACCGTGCACTGAAATAACTTTGTCATGCTCAGCATTGTTCTTCCCAGAATTACTAAATCATGCTTCACTTTCACTTCTTCCCTCCGTTTTCCCCTCCTGCTTTCACCCTGATGGCATCAGTTTATTGACTTTGGATCTGCTTGTGCTTTAAATCTTTTGTAGATTAAGAAGGGGAATTGCCCGGGCTCTCCACGGGTTTGGCTAAAGGGCTGCACTTGGCACAGCTCAGACACTGCTGTGTGGCCTTTTATGATGATGTTATGTGGATGTTTGTTTGTTCTTGGGTTGTGTAACAGACACCCCGGCCAACGTACTTTAGAAGGGGGCTGGAGGCTCTCCGGCCTTTGTATCACCCTGCCTGGTAGTCCGCTTATTGTTCACGGCGCACAGTTTTCACCCCAGTTCCCTCCTACATATCCCCTTGCCTTCCAGGCCACCATCCACCCATCACCAGATGTCTCAACTCTGTCATCCCTAGTCAACATCCAACTCTTTCCAGCTTCACCCGATTTGATAATAACCATTTCCCAAAACAGACCCGTCCTGCTTCCAGTCTAAGTCTGGCACTCCCAAGGTTCCACACGGCAACTCACACACATGGATGTCTAGCATTGAGAATGGTCTTAAGATCCCTCTGCCCCAATTGCTGTGTCTCTCCAGGTACAGAGTGAAGAGCCCACTGATATGCCTGCTGCGGCGCTGTGGAGAGGAGTGGTATCTGATGCTCAAGCCCCACTGATTGTCACCCAGAACCGGGCGACAACCCCCCCCCCCATGCATGAGAGACTGCAGACTGGCCGCTGGGTGCGAGTCACAGGGAGGAAATACAGCCCCGTGTTCTACTAGTTTTCAGACAAGTAAAACCACTGCTCTGGAAATCACTTTCTTAACTTTTCAAATAGGATGACAGTAATGCCCATGATTAATTCACAAGACTCTAATGAGAATCAAATGAGATAACATGTTGGGAAAGTGCTGCTGAAAATACTCCGTAATAGTGAAACATGATTATTTATTGCTGCTTTGAATAAATAATTGTGCTTTCATTTGTCAGATTCCAGTTCTTGATTGCAGGCTTGGTAAGGGACATAACCAACTCTCTCCTACAAGGGATGCTTGGTGGCACTGAGGACACTATAGCCAGGAGAGGCCATGGTCAGGGTAGAGAAAGTTGCTGTCATCACAAATATCTCAAAATATTTCATACAATAGCAGTTAGACATGTTTTAATTTCAAGTTCTATGTGTACAGGAGAACTGACATCAGCTTAGCTACCTGCTACACCCAGGCAGATTTTGCCTTTCCCAGTGGCTGCTGTGAAAACAGCCAATATCTACCATGGCTGCATACTCTGAGGACTTCATAAATATTACTTTATTTACCCCCCCCACTTTGATCCTGCTCCTCAGATAGAATAATATCATATCTCAGTTGAAGAGAGGCTAAATAACTTCCCCAAAGTTGCACATCAAAGTCAGAATTAGAACTCATATCTGCCTAATTAGAAAACCCATGCAGACCCCCATAACACTGCATTCTTCGATGGCGTGTCTGCTCTGGGAGAAGACTATCAGCTATCCATGCCACTTTTAGGCCACCCAGTCCACAGTTTTAGTGCTCCTTGCCCTCTTTTTCCATTCTATGATATTTATTGTAACTGTCACTTTTTCCTGGATCGTAGCTTCAGAGCTCTGACACACACACAATGGCACATCACTTCCCCAGCAATGGGTGCCCTCCCTGTTCCCTCTGTTAGTTCCATGACTTAAATTTATATGTCACTGTTCTTCCAAACTCTCATAAATCTTTGAAAGCACAATTTGTACAACTCCTGAGGGCATTCTCTTCCCTTGAGTAACATGGTTATCATGTTATATTCTTTTTCTTTGGAAAGTCATACTACTTCAAAAGGCCTTCCCTCTCAGTAAATGAAAGCAACTGTGTCCCACATCTTCATCAGTCTGTACATCACGAGTACAGGAGAGGGAGCAACAGCAGCAATCAAGAACAGGGACTAGGAACACATGAGGACCAGGGAGGTGTTGTCTGCCCTTTACCTGTTCTAAGGCTCTCCACATCTCCGTGTTGCTGTTGAGGAGAGTGATCTTGAAAACCTGCACATGGCTGTATAAACTTATAGAAGCCTTATTCATAACTTTCAAAGTCTGGAAATAACCAAGATCACCTTCAGTAGATAAATGGATAAATAATCTATGGTACATCCAGTCAATGGAATATTATTCAGCACTAAAAAGAAATGAGCTATCAAATCATGAAAAGACATGGTGGAAACTTCAATGCATGTTATGAAGTAAAGAAGCTTTTCTGGAAGTCTACTGTTAAGGATTCCTGGGCCCAATTTTCACATGAGTATGTGTGGCTCCTCAGATACAAACAGGCGTCAACTCAATTCTAACACTGTCTACCCAGACATAGCACCAGATCCCATAAATAAAGGACCCAGTGTCTATTTCAGAAGCCAATTGGAAGCCCAGATTGTTTAACAACCAGATACAGATTGGGGGTTCCCAGGACCCCACTGTTAAGACTTAAGGTGCTAGTTGCAAGCCCACCAGGTCATTGCCCGGGCTTCTGAGCAGCTGGTTAAAAGTTAGAGGTTCTCAGGAGCCCCTTCCTCAGGTTCAGTTCATCTCCTAAAGTGGCTCACTCAGGAAACCCATTTACTCACTCAATCACCTATGTATTACAAAGCCTCTAGCACAGAAACAGCCTGATAGAAGAGATATGTAAGACAAGATATAGGGAAAGGGCACAGAGCTTTCCTAGTGAGCCGTCTCCCCAAATCTCCATGAATTCACCACTCAGAAGCTCTCCAAAGCCCCTTCTTTTGAGGCTTTTATGGATACTTCACTAAATAGGCATGATTGATTAAATCACTGGTCATTGGCAATTGAAACTCTAACTCTAACCCCTCTCCCCACCATGGAGATCAGTAGGCAGTAATGAAACACACCTCCTATGCTTGTGGGTTTTCCTGGCAACCAGCCCCTAACTTCAGGTATTCTCCCAATTACCTTAATTAGCCTGAGAAACTTTTAATTCTCTCAACACGAAGGAAATTCTAAAGGTTTTGGGAGCTATGGCCCAGAAACTACAGAGGAAGACCAAATATATATGAGAAATATATTTTGGTCACAAACACACACACACACACACACACACATACACACATTGGGTGCAGTGTCCCAATCCCCAATCCCTGACCATATTGCTCATATGATCAACTCAGTAGAAAGAGCTTCATGATTGGTATTTCATTTAATACTCATCACAACCTTGAAGGCCGCTTTGGTTCCCATTTGCTGCAGGAAGATAGCAGGTCTGTAAGGGTGACCCTGTCAGTGTGCCCGGTGTCACCTGCACCTGTAGTAAGCACAGCACGGGAACCTGCCTTCACTCACAGGCCCCACCTTGGATCCTGCAGACTTGCTGACGGCTGACTGGGACAGCTCCGTGCAGGGTGCAGGAAGCGTCAGAACAATGAATGCTCTCAGCACAGAAGCTTGGGCACGCCCACAGAGATTTCCCCTGTGTGTTCTGGAATGTTTAGTGTAGTTGACCTTGCCAGTGATTTATGAAGTACCTTAAAAATAGTTTTCTACCTAGAGATAAAATATGGTCCTGATTCTTGTGTGCACAATGACCATTGTACTTGTTGATGACTTCAACTATAGTTGTTTGAAATCAGTATTATATTCATCCAGAATATTTAATAAAATAGTTTCCCCAGCAAGCAGTGGCTTCTGAGAATTTCCTCTGGTGGTGTAAGGAAACCATTCATGTCTTACCCTTAAGAAGAGATGGACAAAATTATCCTTGTTATGAAGAAATTATTGGCCCAGTGAAGAAAGCCTGCTGACTCTATTGTGTCCATATCCACTTTTTTTTTTTTTTCCTGAGTCTGACCTCACTTGGCTCCAGCAGGAGACAATCACTGACCCACCTGCCTGGGAACGTCCCCTGAGATGGCCAATGTGAGGATTTTCATCTCCCCCATCAGACCACCCAGTTCTAACCTGACCCTTAATCTCCCTAATTCTTCAACATATAGAAGACACTTGATGTATGGAGTTCCAATTACTGTTCCTCATTCATCAGCATTTCCTTTGAAGTGTCCCAAATGTCCTCAACTTTTATGTTATCAGCCGACAGAAAGGTGGTAGCCTCTAATATCAGCTTCTTTCTGCAGGTGGGGACTGGCAAGTCCCTTCTCACCTGTCAGGTGGGACCTCTGGGGCCACCCTGCTGAAAATCCCTTGCTCTAGGCGTAGATCAGTCTAGGGACTGGGAAAGAGAAACAACTTTTGGTGCAGGAGGCAAACATGACCAAACGCAAAGCTAAGTCTGGGCCACTTTGCTCTCAAACCTGCATCAGAAAAAGCAGGTGACAGAGGCAGACAAGACTACACTCCAGACTCTGTCCCCACCAGTCACTGGCGTATGACCTTGGGCTTAGCACCTGACTTCTCCAATGTCACTTTTTCCTTTTGTTTTTAATAGATTTTGTTTTTTTAGTGTAGTTTTAGGATCATTGTGAAATTGAAGGGAGAATGCAGAGTTCTCGTATACCCCCACCCATGGAGACAAGCATATTTTCACTATCAAATTCCCCCACCTTAGTGGTACGTGTGTTACAACTGGGAAACCTACATTATAGTTGGTCATCATTGTCACCCAAAGTCCTTTATGGTTCATTCTCAGTGTTGTACAATCTCTGTGTTTGGACCAATGTTTAATGACATTTATCCGTCATCATACTACCCTGCAGAATAGTTTCACTGCGCTAAATATCTCTGCAGTCTATTTATCCCTCTCTATTCCCCAGCCCCTGGAAAACACTGAACTTTTGCTGTCTCCATAGTTTTGCCCTTCCTAGAATGTTGTATAGTTGGAATCATACAATATGTATTTCCTATATTATGATTTATGGGAAATGTATATATAGATATAAATTGCATTATTTCTTTTTAAAATTACTGATGCACTGTGATGCAGGGATGAGGTGCCTTGATGGTGAGGACACAAGCACTTGAGGATGTGTGATCCTATGCCTTGAAGTCACAGTCAGTATTATAAACTATTGTTGCCTCAATCAATCAATCAATCAATCAATCAATAAGAGAGCAGTGCAAGTTTGCCCTCAGTACAGCATTTTCTTCTGGTTCAGTTCTTCCCTTTACTGTTACTGCAAGATATTTTAGCTCTGCAGTTACACGTTTCAGTGAAGTCATTCCCTAATATCATTGGTGTCCTTTTCATCTGAGCTCATTGTAGATCAGCCTGTTGCTTTTTCAATATCCTGATGTCTTCTGAAGCTTCATATATTCTAAGGATATGAAATAAAAATCTTTGATTATTTTTATTGCCTCCTAAAAATAACTTTTTTCAAAAGTTGCTTCAAATGTAACCAGTGTATTCAGTTCAGAACTTTTCATCGTTTCTCTAGTGGTTTGGTTTTTCAGCATATTCATCCTCCATAAAGGACTTGTTGACAGAAGACATGAATCACAATTTTATCATTTTTTTTTTGTCCATTCCTGAACCCCCTGGTTCCCTAGGGAATGCTCTCTGGAGAACTAAATTCTGAAGTCAGAAAGCTGGTTCACACCCCTGTCCCAGCATTACTGGTTTGGAGCCAGGCAACTCATCTGCTGTCATCTGCCAGGATGAGGATGGTCAGGTTCTCTGAAATGTGTGGACAATGTAAACACGGGCAGGACCTTCCTTTTCCTCCATGAGGTACAGTGCACAGAAGACAAAGCTGTATTCTTTCCTCCCTCAGCCTGGCCAGCAGCACTGGGACAAATCCACACATTTCAGGGTTTGCTGTGACGTGCCCATGCCTCTGCTCTCCCCTAGATTATCGCAATGGTCAGGGAGAAAGCAGGGCAAATAGGGCACGTTCCCTGAGCACAGCGGGGGACGGGTGCTCCTCAGTACTCTGCTGCGTTCAATGACTTCTTTAGACTGTGGTGAGAGGGTGACCAAGGCCTCGCCTCACCTACCTCTTGCCAGCTGAGCCACGAACAATGAAAATGTCATCAATTGTGCTTCTGGATCTGTCTCATTGTTCCTGATGATAATAGAAATCCCTTCCAAGGTTAACAATTGTTGACAGTGTTCCTGTGAGTTTTGGGGTTGTTTTTATTCGGTCATTTTCTGTATTTTCATGTGTGTTTTAAGGACAAATTGGAAGAGAGACTAGTTGGGGCTAAAATAGCCTCAGGCGACAATTAGTCGTATTCTCCGGCTACCCCGTAACACAGCATTGAGCAAGCACACAGCTGAATCTCAGTAAGCCAAAGACAAAGGAACTAAGTTTGGGCTGAAGCATGTGGACCTAGAAACTGATCTGGAGCCAGGCTGGGACCTAGGTCAGATGTTGGGATGTAGCCGGTCACCAGAAAGGTGGTATAGGCAGAGCCGGCTGAAAGCACAGGCGTGGCCGTGAAGGAAGGCAGGAGACAGGCCAGCTCCTGAGGCCTGTGACCTGGAAGACAGCTGTGGGGGTCAGGACTGGGCTTGGTGTGCAGCTGAAGTTGGGCCATCTGGGATTCTGAGGCATTTTGCCTTCCTTGGGGGAGTGGGGGTGGCATCATATATAATGGCTGAGCTCAGGAGTGCCCCCAATCTGCTGCTTAGCCCCAGAGCTAGAGGAGGTGAGCCAGACACTAAGACCAAGCTGCCAGGCCCCTCTGCAACACCGCCCTCATGAGTCTCTCTGTCTGTAGATCCCCACAGCACACAGAGGCCCAACGCCCTATTTAGTGAGACAGAAGCCTTGCTTCCCTGGGCCCTGTTGTTGCAGCCAACTAGCTCCTCCTGGTGTGGCTCCAGCCACTTTTCTCCTCTCTCTCCTACTGGTCCAGGTAATCTAAAAGTACAACCCACCCCAAGACTGCATGACCTTGTGCTATGGACTCTTTGCTTAGGTCGTACCAAGTACCACCATCAGCCTCTCTTCTCCTCTAGCAGGCTCCTGTGAAAATCCCACCTGGTCTGCAAGGACAGCTTACCCTCCCCTCTCCAGAGAGCGCTGCCAAAGTCAGTCAAGAGGAATCACCTCCCATCTCCAGCTTCCCAGCATTCCATGCTCTCCCTTAGGGTGACATGTCCACGCATATTCCCTCCCTGGGAGAAGGCCACCAGCCCTCCCCAGCCCTCAAGAGTATCCTTTGGCGACTGGCACTGCTCCTGGGCCTCATGTGGTCCACAGCTCTAAGGGTGACCGACCCAGCTCTCAAGCTAACTGTGTGATCTATCTTCATGGATTTGCCATAACACAAGGGACATGTTTTCATGTTTTATAAAAAGAAAAACAAGAAGTAGGATAGCAGAGGGAAGAAGAGGAAGGGAAGAATGGAAGGAGAGGCCTTGGAGAAGCAGTTATATCAGACTCCTCTCTAGAGGCGTCTGGAATCCTGGAAATATTACAGAACAGCTTCCCATGATGAGTAGTTAGAGCCATGCGTTACTCAAAATTCCTATTTATTCAGAAAAATACTTCTTCTAAGCCCATAAAGGGTAAGTGCTGAGCGTCTGAAGTTGGGAGGGACAGTCCTGCATGGTCAGTCAGATTGCTGGCTGTGTGAGAGGAGGGTGCGAAGGGAGACAGACAGGGCTGGGGTGCAGGCTGCAGGTCTCCAGGCTGGTAACCGCACCCTTAGTACAAAGGTGAAGGAATCACGCGGTGTTTGCTGTATGTGGACCTGCAGAAACCAGTGGCCAGAGAGCTTCCCTGCCCACATCCATGGGAGAACAGAAAGACCTTGCAGACCCAGGGCTGTGGCTCCAGGGCACAGCAGGACTCCAAGACAAGGCAGGGTCTTCATTGCTGCCTGATAATTCAGGTTTGGGCCAATTACATCAGCATATTTCACACATGTACACACACATGAGCACCTACATGTACATGCAGACTTAGCACAATACCTGGCGCCGAGCAGCACTTCATGTGTTTATTTGGATCAAACTGAGTTGATTTAAAATGACAGGTGGCAGTTTGGAGTACGTGCTGCCCCAGAGCCTAGCAGAAGCTTCTCTTGATAACCAGGTGCCCTCCAGCACCACCTTCTGATTCTTCCCAAGCTTTAAACATCCCCAAGGCAGGCCAGAGGGGATGGGGCTCAGTGGGGCTGACCTTTCTAGATAGGGACCCAGAAGTACCCGAGTCAGATTGCAGGGAGACTCCCCTGGATGCCCCTCTCCTGAGCAGGCCCCATGCACATGTGCTCACACACAAGGCTCCATGCCTGTTGGTCTGGACCTTGTGAGTCCATTTGGAGGATTATTGAAAAGGGGAGGGAAACATGACACACTGAATAATGCAGAAAATGGAGCCTTGTTTACTCTAAAAATGGAGAAGACAGTTTGCCAATAAAACACAGCCCTCCATTTCCCTCTAGAATTCTGTTATTAAAAATAATCTATGATGAACTCCCAGCACCTCTCTCACAAGGCCTTCCAATGCTTTAGAAATAATCATAATAAAGCAGCTCAAGAAGAGCAGAGAGCGTTCCAGCAAGACAGCTGGACCAAATTGCCTTCTGCTTGGCTGGGGGGAGCGAGAAGGACGGCAGCTGGCGGCTTCATAAATTAAGTGCATTAAAGACAAAATTAGTAAATGTAAGTCAAGGAATGTTGTTCCTCCAGCTATTCGGATACACCCACAAACACAGTCTAAACATAAACACTAATTCAACTCATACATTCATTTTCCATAACCACAGACACACACACACACACACACACACTCACACCACAAAAACAGACTTGCACACAATCACATCCTTCCACAAGGGGCACATAAAACACATTTTTGCACACAGAAACAACCACACAAAGTTCATGTGCACACACATTTGGACGTCAATATGTGGGCACTTTTCCATTCACTCCAGTGTGATTATCAGATTCTGAGACCCTGCAGGCCTCTGTGAGTGGGGGAGGGGCGGAGAGGAGGCTCAGAGTCTCTGCCAAATCTCCCAGACCTTTCTGGGCAGGCCCGAGTCTCTCACATAATCCTCTGGACTTAAGTAATGTTACCATAATAACTAACAATACCTGTTAGGCCCCCTAGACTCCTCCTCTCCTTTCCTGCCCAGGTCTGGAGAATGTGTGGGTTCACAGAGTCTAGACAGGCATCTCAGGGGCCACATGGAAGAGGCCATCCTTTCCCTGAAAGATATGAGAGTGAGCCTGTGGGGCCCAGCCCTGTCCAGCTGGAGAAATTACTTCTCATCCTCCAGTGCCCTCCATCTGAAAGTCAATAATTTGACAAAATTTTCACTTAAAGATTTCAATATCGCAACTCGGAGAAATAAATACATATTGTAGGCTATAGATAGTGTGATGTGAATTTATTGTCTTTTCTGTCCCACAGCTACTCTCTTCCTGGTAAGGACACCTGCTCTTATTGAGACACCTGCGTAACTGAGGTGGGGCATGAGACAGGGCCTCACTCCTCAGGCGCAGGGGCCAGAGCCTGCCCGCCCGGCCTATCAGAGTCCTGCACTGAAACTTCGTTTGGGACAAGGAGGGAGCACTTTCTTCCCTCTAGGTTTGCTGATGTGGGTGATGTTTCGCCTGACCTGTGGCCATTCTGTCTCCCCTTCCCCACTTCAGGGAAAAGGGAAGCCAGCACAGAGAGGAATAATAAAGTAGAACCAGCAGGGGAGGGCAGGCGCTGCCTCACTGTGGAGCTGAAGCGAAGCACTGAAGGCTGTGGAGCTGAGCGCTGATTAGCACAGTTGAAATCCTTCTAGAAGGCTCGCTCAGCTAGATCTGAACCATCACATCTTCCATGGATTTTAGCAGAGAGCAGTGGCTATGGATGCTGGAGATAAAAGGAGGGAAAGGGTTCTAGGAACTGGAGAAACTCTCTTGACAAGAGGAAGCAGTGTGATAAAAGAGGAAGGGCAGATGCCCCCTGGGGGGTCAGCCTCTGGGATCCTGGAAATAAAACAAGCTTCTCCTGAAGGGTGACTGTCCCCTCAGAAATCAGCCTGGTCATAGGCAGCAAGGACCCAGGCAGCTGTTACGCTGTGGCCACCAAGCCCATCTGTGAGAAGTGGCCCACACAGGCAGGCAGGCAGGGGTCTCCACCCTGACCCAGTGGTATTTGTGTGTAGGAACATGTCTCAGTTTGTTTTAGAATGGGACACATAACAAGATTTGTATGCTAAAAGATTACTCTTTAATTAAATATAATAGATGAATGAAATTAAGGACTGCACCTTCCCCATAATGTGGGATGAGTATGAAATTTCTTGCACATTATTTCTGGGTGTTTAAGTTCAAAGTAAGTCAGAATAAAATCTTCTCAGCTTGATGTAATTTTATTAATGCAATACATTCCTTTCCTCAAAGAAATTATCACTATTTTTTACAGTAACCTTCCCTCTGTCATCAGTGGAAACTAGGTTTAAATGTCTTTTAAAAGCATTTTGAAATCCCTTTAATTTATCTGGAACAAATTGATGAATTAGAATTTTCTTCAAAACTTTAAAAAGTGAACTCAGTTAGTCAAACACAGACATACACACGCGCGTGCGTGCGCGTGCACACACACACACACACACACACACACACACACACACACACACACCCCACCCTTGATCCCCTGCTAGCTGCTACAGGGAAATTAAAAAATAATAAGGTTCTGCTGCTGAGCTAGACCTCTCAAGGCTGGAAGAGTATAAAGCATGCCCACAAAGAATCCTAGAACAGGCCAGTGTGAGACAGAAGGAACACTCTGGGGAGGAATTGAGTGCTGAGGTAAGACTTGAAAATGGGTGGACATCACGTTGTAGGTAGAAGAAAAAGGACATCTTGGACATGGGGGCTGTAGTGAGGTTTGTAGCCAGGTGGCAGTGAGTTTTTCAACACATGCTCAGTAGTCTGCTCTTTCACAGGCAGAGAAGTCAGATGAGAGATGAGCTGGGTTGTGACACACTCAGCTATGCGGCTATCCAGGACATTTGAATAGGCTATAGAAAGTGACCGAGTGGAGATAGGAAACATTTGACAGTGCAGGTGAAGTTACTGCATCTCAAAGATGAGGCCAATGGACAAGATATGGTGTAGGGTAAGTGAATTAATCAGGCTTTTTATGCCACTAGCCTCTGTAGCTATCACCTGCGGCCTTCATCATGCTAATGCAGAAGGCGCTTGGGAGCGTGGGCTCGGGGCATTCGTGCCTGATTGTGGACACATGGACTACGAGTGTGTGCGCATGTGTAAGTGTGCACACCTGCGCCTAGAAGAGGGGATAAAATAAGAGGTCAAACAGCGTGAGTACAGAAGAGGGGAAGCCAAGAGAGGGGTGCTCGAGAGAAAAATGCCTGAATTCCAGAATGCCAGAGGCCAGGGAAAGATGGGGGGAGAGGAGTGAGGGCTGAGAGTCTCCGTTTTCTGCCTGCCTCCTAGTCCCCCTACTGCTTGGTGTGCCAGTGTACCTGGTTGCCTGAGAGAGCATTAGGAGACTGAAAAATCCACTGAGGGCTCTGGGACTCTATTTGTCTGCCTGAATCGATAGTGAATCTGACCTGTGCTTGCTGGCACTAGATATAGTTCCTCTCAAACGCAGAAATGGAAGAGGGAGTCCCAAGGCCTGCCACATCACTGCCATGTACAGGGAAGACAAAACAGGAGTGTCTAGGCATCCGGGGAAATTCTAGAGAAAAAAAAATCAGTTCCTTTATCCCAGTAGGAAAGTTCCACCAGCAGAAAAAAAAAGGGGGGAGGGCTGCTAAATTTCTTTTATTGCTTTCATATTCTCAGAGGCTAAAGAACCATGATACTAAGAAAAGAAAAAAAAAAACAGAAGTGAGGGGGAGAAAAGGTACAGTGAACACCCAGAATATCATTTACGAGCTGTTCGAGTCTATGCATGTGGGGATGGGAAAAACAAAACCTACTCTGGTTTCAGCTTTCTTTAAAACAGCAGACTGGGTGATGCTGCCTTGGCAGGAGCTTGCCTCTACTTATAGCACAGCCTTTGCTAATCTCCCTGCCTCCCGCTTAGATTTTGACACACTGCCACGCTGCTTCCCCTGAAACTCCACCATAGCCATGTCCTCCTACTGCAGTCAGATTTTATTTCTTTTGTGGATGGAGGCAGTTCGATGGGACCACCGTCGAGGTGTTTATTATACGATTTCTTTACCCGGGTCCTTCATCAGTGCATTCTTACTGTTTAAATCATGAGGACGAGTCATGGCAAAGAGAGTGAAACTGGGAGAGTGGCCGACAAAGGGGAGCTGATGAGAGAAGAAAGTTAAGGGCCAGCCTGGGGGTCCCAGGAGAATCATTGCAGGCTCAGAGTCAGCCAAGCAGGCAGAGCTGTGCTGCTTGCTCCTGCCAGCCCTTCTGCTCCTGGCCACGGGGCTGACAGTTCCCAAATCATTGCTCATATTAACCAGTCAGCTGCCAGGAAGAATCTTACAGGTCAAAAGCATGCTGGAGAAATAAGAAGGTCGTAGGAGCATGGAGGCCAGCGAGAGCAGGGCTGGGAAAGGGGGTGGGGACAGAGAAGACTGGCTTGGGTACGCACACCCTAATACATGGGAAAGACCCGAGACTTTAAGCTATTCTTGCTCTGACTGGGGCCCTGGGGCTCTGATCATGGGCTCTCAGTGTCCTGGGGCCTACTTCGCTGCCACACACAGCGTGGTGCCCGGATTTCAGCATTGCCACTCACGGCGCGCCACCCAGCTGGACAGGGCCTTTGCATGGGCTTCTCCCCAGCAGAAAGACTTGGACTTTGATACATGAAATTTATCTTCAGCAACCCGGGAGTTTCATGAAAACAAAACTTTCATTTCAGCCTCCACAGATAATGTTAGCATGTCTGCTCCTCACATTTCAAAGTCTACAGAGATTATCATTCTCTTACTGAGTATAATTTTTAATTGAATTGAAGATTGTTTGAGATCTGTGCACTGCTCAGAGGAGCATTTTTCTAGGGCTAGATCATCCCATGAACCCTGGTGGATGTCTCATGTGCTGGAAGCAGGAGCCACTGGAGACCTGGATGTTGGGGGCCCAGCTGCTCAGGGGCTATCTGCTGCAACTGAGGTGTGTTAGAGACAAGGGGGGCTCCAAGCACAGGGGTGACCACTGAGCCCCGGAAGAGATGCTGAGCAGGGAGTCAGAGGATAAGTGGAAATTTGCTGAGCAGAAAAAAAGATAAAAGGAGATAAGAGAGGGCCTCCCTGGTGGCGCAGCGGTTGAGCGCTGCGCTGTGGAGCTGTCGGCACTGCGCGATGCGAGTTCGATGCCCAACCGGGGAGATTCCCACATGGTGCGGCAGACCTCTCCTGCCTCGCCTGCTGCTCCCCTCAGCAGTGTATTTCTGATCTGCCTGTTCTGCTCCCCACTCTGTCTCTAGTGAACCCTCTCGCCGCCCCACACCTCTGGCCTGTACCCCAGCTTCTATGTATAAATAAATCTTAAAAAAAAAAAAAAGGAGATGAGAGAAGACAAACCTCAAACAAATGTCAAGATCTTGAAGAACCATGCCAAGGAAGTAACAATATAAAGAAAGAAAGGGGCAGAATACCAGACCTTCTAAGGGGGAGTAAGACCTTCAACTCCGAAAGACCTTCAATGATAGGGTTCAAGGGTGGAGGCATTAAGGGTGGCATCACTGAGAGGGTTGAGGGGTCAAGCCCGAAGTGATATCTCTGACTGAGATGAGAAATAGGAAGAAGCAGATTTCAGGGAAGGAAATGAGCCCCGACTTTGACATTCACTGCAGGGCAGCCCTATTCACTAGCTAGAACCTCTGAAGATCAGGGATTAGGGTCCACACTAGAGGCAAAGAAAAAGCTGGGCATTTCAGTTACTCAGATAGCACATCACACAAATGAACAGAGAGCAAAGCTAAACGGAGCTAAGCAGAGCACATCCTTCCTATCAAGTTGTAGAATAAAGATATGTACAAGGTATGTGTAAAGAAGGATGTGGTAGGAAAGACCAGTGAAGAACATATATTCTAAGAGCTAGAAAAAGAGAGTGAAGAGTAGACCAGTGAGCGTGACTATCATGAGTGAGAGCTTCCTTGTGCCACGTGCTTTCCCTCCGCATCACCATTAGTCCTTCCAAAGGCTCTCTGGATCCTGGTACCTTCCCCAGTTTATGAGAAAAGCAAGCCTCAGAGCTGATAAATGATGAGTCAATGATCACACAGCTATGACAGGCAGATCTCTGACTCAGGCCTCCAGCCTCCAGCAATATGCATGTGCTTTCCATCCTGCCAGGCAGCACCTGGACTCTGAAGAAAAGAGAAAGGCTAGACCTTCAGATTCCAGAGAGCAAACAAATGAGAGACTGACAATCTTCTGTCTTGGTAATTGGGGTGTGGTTGCTCGCCTGGTTCCCAGCGAGTTTGGGAAGTAGGCACTGAACTGAATGACTAAAGAGGTGACTGGAAGGGGCCAGACCATGCCAGGTCTCTTGCCAGAAGCGTGACTGCCCAGATGAGACAGGCCTCCTCTGGCTTCAAGCAATAACATTTTTGTTTTTTCCCTTTTTTGGTGCGAGTGGTATTTTCAGCTTGTGTGTGCTCAGAATATATAGGGAAGGAATTCAAAGAAGGAAAACTGACCGTTCAGGTAGGAAAGGAATAAAATACAGGAAGAAATGAAGTATCTAAGAGGAAGAAGGAGAAATGTCAAGGTCAAGTTTGGGAATTATCCCTGGGTGGTAGGTAGTTCTTCTGCTTCAAAGCCCCAAGAACAGCAGGGAAGAGTTTGTGGGTGTGAAGGCCAAGAGCTGAAGGAAGCCTCATCTAACATAAAGAGGTGCAAGCAGGTGTTGAGAGGGGTCCAGGAGGGACAGAAAGAAAATGGATGGTCACTCTGAGAAAGAAGAGGCTGCCAGACACAGCTCCATCTTCAGCAGGGTGGAAAGGCTACCCCGACCACTGAGCCAGCAGCCTAACTCTCCATCTTGACCAGCCCTTAGCTGCAGGTGAGGAAGAAGGGAAAGGAGACAGTTCTACTGATGCACTGCTGGGTACTGGCAGAAGGTCAAGGGGGAGAGGGATCATATGGGGTTGGATTGACCTTGAAAAGACATTTACGGGAAGAGGAATTTTGCAATGTGTGTTGTAATGGAAATTGGCAAGACTTTTTCTATTAGCAGGCATCTAAGTGTTCACTTGCGAACAATATCAAAATAGCTCTCCTAAAAACTTTGTTTAAAGGTTTCCTAATCTTGTCCCCTCCACCACCTCTTTCAACACACAGTAGATAAGTTCTAAATAGACAAATAGCCTCAGTTGACAGAGGAAAACAAAGCTGTAGGGTCATTGAAGATGCACGAAGGAAAACGTGACCTGTCCACGCACAGAGGCGGCTCTGAGTGGGCATGAATGGCCCCAAGTGCCAGGGAGTCAGGTTCCTGATGTGCTCCTCCAAGACTGGCTAGCACATCCTTTGGGGTTGGGTTTCTTTGGAACGATCGTCCTCTGCATTCTTCTTGTCGCAGCATTTGACCCTTTATATGTGAAATAGGACCCAGGAGCTTTGAGGAACAAAACAGCTCCAGGATTCTAACAGTTCATGACCCCTCCTTCCCATTGAGTGGCCCATTTCTAATCATTCCTTCTACATCTTCTGCATTCCTTCTGCATTCCCCTCCCCCAGTGTAAATCAAAAAAATATTCAAGTTCATTTGAAAGCTATTTAGAGATTGAGGGAGACCAATGTGGAAATTACACTTCTCTAAGGAAAGAAAATGTGAGAAGATGCTACAGGAAAGGGTTTGCTAGGACACAGCACTGGGTCCTAGGGTCCTTACTAGTTTCCAAGCTGCTGCCAAGCTGATATCAGAGGCTTGGATCTAGGACAAAGAAAAGGTGACAAGGAAAAAGAATGTCACCTTTCACCACTTTTCCAGAATCTTTCACCTCCTCACCATCAACCTAATAATCATGTTGTCCAAAATATTACCCTGAAATATGCAGAAAATATGCCACTTTCAAAAAACTATGAAACTACCACTGTGGAAAGCAATATGATGTGAAAGGATTATATATGATTCAGCCATTCCACTTCTGTGAATAGACCCATAAGAATGGAAAACAGGGATTGGATAGATATTTTAATACCTAAGTTTATACAGCAGTATTTAAAATTATCAAAAGAGTATACAAATATCAATCTATAGATGAATGGATAAACAAATGAATGAAAAACAAAATGTGGGGTGGGTGTGTGTGTGTGATGGAATATTATTCAGCCTTGAAAAGGAAAGAATTTAAATATATGCTATAATAGAAGTAGAAACTTGAAAATTTTGCTAAGTGAAATAAGACAGACACAAAAGGATGAATATGGTATGATTTCACTAGTATGAGATTTCTAAATGTCTTAGTTTGTTCAGGCTGCTATAGCAAAAATACCATAAGCTGGGTGACTTATAAACGATTTCTAATAATATGGGGAAATAGGAAGTCCAAGATTAAAGTGACGGACAATTTGGTCTCTGGTGAAAGTTCACTTGCTAGTTTATCTTTTATAAGGGCATTAATTCCATTGAGGAGGGCTCCACCCTCAACACCTAATCACCTGCCAAAAGTCCACTCTAAACATCATCACATTGAGAATTAAGTTTCAACATGTGATCTTGGAGAGGAGAGAGGACACAAACATTCACTTTACTAGAGACAAAGTATAAAGGAGGTTCTGAGGACCTGAGTGGGTATGGGAAGATATTATTTCATGGGCATAGAGTTTCCGTTTTGCAAGATGAAAAGAGTTGTGGAGAAGGGTGATGGTGGTGGTGATTGCAGAACTATGTGAATGTATTATCTCCACTGAACAATACACTTAAAAGTGATTAAAATGGTATATATCACCTCACATATATTTCACCACAGTGAAATATTTAATCAAGCAAATGCTTCCTTTTCTTTCCTGACTCCAAGACCATACCACCTATGCTTCAGGCCCAAGAAGTATGGGGTAGCAGTGAATTCACTGTGTTGAAAATACATGTTACTCCCAGAGCGCCCTCTTCCAACCCTCCCACCTCACCCCCTCCCCACCCCACTCCTTCCTGGGACCTGATGACAGAGTCAAGCAGACAGAGGGGCCCTTGCAGTAAGGCCCAACACCACAGAGAAGCCTCTTGCTCTGGCAGCTGTCAGGGATCTGAGAGAAGACCATGAACTTGACAACTCCGGCCGATTCCTGCTCAGCACCTGGCAGTCCCAGGCACAACTACACACTAATGAGCTCAAAAAGCGTATTCCTCGCCCATTGAACTTCTCACCTAAACTCCAACCTTGCATTTCTAATACTCTACCATCCAGCTCCTCTCAAAGTTTGAATCTTAAACTGGAAAATCCAAAGGCAAACCTCTGGTCCTCCCAGCCCCCCTGGGTCTTCTCTTCCTCAGTGAACAGCAACTTCTTTCAGCTGCTTAGCCCCAAATCTCATTTTCTTTGAAGGTCCTGCTTCTCCTCCATTCCAAATCCATCTGTCAGCAAATCCTGTTGGATCCGACTTAAAAGTAAATCCAGAATGGAGCTACTTTTCATCACCTTCATCACTATCAGACCAGTGCAAACCACTTCAAGCACCAACACCTCTCTCACAAGTCACTACGTGACCCTCCATCCTATCTTCCCTGCTTCTGTCCCTGTATAGCACCCCCCAATCTAGTAACATCAGGACAAGCAGAAAAATCTTGATGCAGCTTAAGTCACATCACTCCTTTATTTAAAATCCCTCAAAGCCTTTCCCTCCCAGAGTCTTTAAAATGGCAGAAATGCTTGGGCCAAAGGCCACACTGACTCCATGGCCTCCTCAGCTGGGAGGCCAAGGAGACCTCGGGCTCTGGCCTTGGGTCTTTCCAGCGCTGTCCCCTTCGCTGGGCATGTGATCGCCCAGGCCTCCTACTGGACCGCTGCCTGCAGATCTCTCTTCAAGCTACAAGCACATTAGACTTTTCCTGAACAACTTACTTTAAATTGTTAGCACTCTCCCTCCTCAACACCCCACTCCCCTTCTCTGCTTTGTATCCAGGGCATCCTCACTTTCTCTCATTTAATAAACCTTTACTTATATATTGATATTCTTTCTTCTACCCTGCTCTACCTCTCACTCAATGTAAGTTCCAAAAGAGTTGGGATGTTTTCTCTGCTTTATTTGCTGCTTGGTGCCCACTTCTAAGACCAAGAGGAGGGTGTCAATATATATTTATTCAATAAATGCATGAGTAAGTCTTGCCTCTTTCCTTTACTTTTCTTACAATTTCTATCATTTTCCTATAATTTCCTACAACTTCTTTCCTATAATTTTATTACTTTTACTTTTGCTCTGATATGGGAAAATCCCTCAAATTATACTCTTTCTTTGCCTGAGATTTCAGAGAACATTTGTCATTCATTACCCCTAGCAAGTTTTAATTTGGGCCATTGTGAATATTTTTACTTCCTAGAGCACTTTCTTGTTCTCCTACTGCCGCTTTTTCATAATTGCCTACACTTGTGTTTAATCAAAGCACTGCTTCTAAATGCCTTCTGAGGCTACAGAGCAGAACTATGTGAGGATGTTTCTGTTTTCTGCATTAACTATTTGGGCTGGGGTTCTTTGTTGGGTTGCCAGCTAGCCCCTTCCTTCGCCAGCTGGTGCACAGAGCCACCCAGTGGTTCTTTGAGGCCCAGCCATGTTGGGGAGCAGAAGCCATTTTTAGTCCTTTCAGAGCTGGTGGGGTTCCATCAGCAGCAGGTAGAGGACTGTTCAGTGCTACCTCAAAGGCATCTACATGGGGCTTTTTTTTAATTTATTTTTTATTTATTTTTATTTTTATTTTATGCATACAAGCTGGGGTGCAGGCCAGAGGCATGGGACAGTGTGAGGGTTCACCAGAGACAGAGTGGGGAGCAGAACAGGCAGATTGACGGAAATACACTGTTGAGGGGAGCAGCAGGAGAGGCAGGAGAGGTCGGAGGCACCATGTGGGAATCTCCCCAGCTGGGCGTCGAACTAGCGTCGCTGCTGCTGACAGCTCACAGCATAGCGCTTTAACCTGCTGTGCCACTAGGGAGGCCACGTGGGGCTTTTTTAAAAAGATTTATTTATTTATGCATACAAGAGCTGGGGTATAGGCCAGAGGTGTGTGTGGGGGGTGGGGGGTGGTGGTGAGAGGAGTCACCAGAGACAGAGTGAGGAGTAGAACAGGCGGATTGACTGAAATACATTGCTGAGGGGAGCAGCGGGCGAGACAGGAGAGGTCTGTGCTATGTGGGGAGCTCTCTGGTGGGGGATCGAACTTGTGCTGCAGTGGCTGTGGATAGCTTCATAGTGCTGAGACTAACCCCTGTGCCACTAGGGAGGCCCTTATTCAGCTGGAGTAGAGTTCTCTCCACTGTGAGTGTGTAGACTTAAACCTGATACCTTTCCCTTTAGGGTATTCTGGCAAGAGCAGAAAAAGATGCTCTAAGAAGGGAAATAGGTGGCTACAGGGGTTTTCAGGTTCCTGACAGGGTGACCAGGCTGAGTGCTCTGGGGAAACGCTTTGTGTCTGCTGCTTTATGTATGTGTCCTGATGGAAATACATGCATTTATTCTCCCATAACTGCTTCCTGAACCACCTATTCCTCAAGTCTCTGGATTTTATAAACATCTTGTTCAGTTGTATGCAATAACAATAATAATAACAGCTAAATACCACTTTATAGAAAACAGCTCATTTAATCTCAATATGTCCCACCATCATAAGTCTCAAAACCACTCCTCCAGTATTTGTAAATCTGGACACCTGGCCACCCATGGGTCTCCACGCCCTGTGTCCCCACCTCACTGCATGGCAACGTATCCCTCAGTTGTTTAAGCCAGAAACCATCTTCAACATCCGTGTCCTCACATATACCAACAATACAATTGGACAGGCATTGACCCCCCAAAAGTGTGGATTTTTATCTCCGAGGTTGTACTTTTTACCACTGCTAACTGTCTCAGCCTCCACCAGCTCTTGCCAGGTGCCTGGGATTCCTCTCTTGCACACCTTTTAATTGGATCTCCAACTAGCAGCTAGTCTAAATGTTCCATCACAATCCTCCCAACTTTTCTGACTACAGCTCACAGAATAAAGAAAAAAAGAAAGAAGAAAATGAAGTCCTTAGTTTAGCTACCTACCCCACATAATCAGGCTCCTATTGGTTTCCCAAGTCTCATTTCCTGTCCTTTGCCATCATACTCGCCCTCCTCATGGCTCACAGGAACAGAGTTTTTGTGTCCTCATCTTTAGCAGGTACCCATGCACCACTAAGGGCTCCCCATGCACCACTCCACCTGATCCTCAAATACATAACCCATAACTTACACAAAGGCCTGGCCATTCCAGGAAGAAGTTGACTCATGGCCCAGGAAGGAGCACCAAGCCAGAAATCAGCTATCAGGCTCGTAGGCCTTGCTCCCACTGGAACTTCCCCACTTGGGCCTCACTGCCCTCCTGCCTGATACAGGAGTAAATGGACGATCTTTTAACTCCCTTTTCAGATTCTACATTTGGTGTGTCCATGAGTAACAGACTTAAGAGCAATTGACAGCCACTGGATAATTTTCTTTTCACTGAGATAATTAGCAAGACCAAAACTTCATCATCATCAGATACACTATTTCTAAGGAGCCTTGCCAAACAGACTGTGGACAGCATAATTAAAAACAAAATAAAATAAAACGATACTTACTGAGCTTCATGCCATCCAAAGTTTTAGGTTTTCAAGGAACATGAAATTTAAATATGAAACTTAAATATCCATTGGGGAATGAAACTTAATATGAAACTTAACTATTCATTGGGGAGTGATCCTATTACCCATAGTTGTGGACCAAGCAAGCCCAAGCTCAGTGGGTAAAAACAGCAAGCGTTGTATGATACCTGCATTTTTCCGTTCCATGTGGCTTTGCAGAGGTCGTTGGGTGGTATTCGGCTTGCAGGTGGAGGAAGAACGGAGCTTGTTTCATTCACAGGTTTTACATGTTGGGAGTGATAGGGGATGGCCTGGCTGGGACTGGCAGCTGATGCTCCTCCATGCCCACCCCAGCGCGGAGGCCTCAGAGAAACTAGAGTCCAATTGATGCCTCAGGATTCTAAGAATGGATGTTCTATCAAACAAGGCATCAACTGCATGAGCTTTTATGACCTAGATTCAGAATCACATAGCACCCCTTTTTTTATATATTATTGTTCATAGAAGCCCACTCATCCAATGGGAAGAAGGTCAACAGACGTGCAGTAGAGCTTTTAGATCAGCACACGATGCATAATACTGAAACAAGGAAGCCCCTTAAAAGAAATCGCTTAAAAAGTAACTTCTTAAGAACAACTTGACCCATACATAAATATTTGTAATCATCCTATTCATAATCACCAACAACTGAAAATAATCCAAATGTCCTTTGATGGACAGGATACTACTCAGCAATAAAAAAACACATGTTATGGATACGCACAATTACTTGAATGACTCTCAAAGGTACAGTGTTGAGTAAAAGAAGTCATTCTCAAAGGTTACATACTCTGTGATTCCACTTACATGACATTCTCAAAAAGACAAAATTACAGTGACAGAACAGTTCAGCGGGAGCTAAGGTTTGGTCTAAAGGAGCAATGTGACTATAAAAGAACAGGACCATGGGGTTTGTGGAGTGAAGGAACAGACTGATGTCCTGATTGTGGTGCATGTATACTTGTGTTAAAATCCATGGAACAGTGCAAGCTCCCTCCAAAAGTCACACGTACTGTATGTTAATTTAAAATATAAAACAAAACGACTTTGAATCCAGTGACAACTTATTCTGGATGGTATACATGAGCACTGAGTCCATTCTGAATGGGAGATTGATGGGTCATGTGTGGAACTGATACATATCATGCATGTATGGGATATGTATGCTTGCCAAGTGAGGAGGGAAATCCTGTCTCCCGTCTTTACCTCCTCATCAAGGGATCTCTCAATTCATTCTGACCCAACTCTGGGGACCGGAGCCCCAGTGAGGCCTGCCATGTCATGGGGCAGGAAGGGCCGGAGGCCCAGAAAGATCCAGGAGCCTGCAGAAGCCCCGCAATCAGCAAGCACCTCTGGGTGCCACTAACCTCTTGCTTTCCAGAGCCCCTCACCACCCTGTGAGAGCCTGACAGCAGGCACAGGGACTGTGGCCAAAACTTTTCCAAAGCCTCCCTAAGTTTCATTTTCTAACAATTAAAATGTTTGTCAGAAAGGATTTAATCCTCATGTTGTAAAGTGAGATGTCAAACAGATTTAGCTCAATATTTCTAAATGTTCTGCAAAATTATTACTCCCAACAGTAATTCTGCTGTTACCATGGCTTTAAACAAAACAACATTTAAAATGATCATATTTTGATATAGTAGGAGAAATCATTTTGAACCACAGAATCATGAATCATGAATACACTTGCAAAAAAAACCTTAAGTCCAACTGTAAAAGAGATCCTTCACACGAGTCTTAGAAAACTTACATGTCAAAGGAGGAACAAATGTAAATCAGGACATCAGAGGTCATATTAATACCAAATTGCAGAAGAGAGCAGATTTTCCGCTTGTTTTTTGAAGGCGTTCTTTTTTGTTGTTTGTTTGTTTGTTTAGGAATCCCTAATTCACTTTACCTCCATCTAGGCTCACCGCACTTTGCTTAGATTGCTCCTTTGGACCAGGAGTAGTGTGAAAAAATGTGCTTATGGGAAATCCAAATTGTAGACCGTTATTTCCATCAGTCAAAAATATATGTGTGTAGGTAGGGTAAATTAATTTATGTGAAAGCTGAATGTTAGGAACAATTTGTGGCCTGAGGCTGTATGTTAGGAAGCAATGCGTAAAGCTAACAACAGTCGCCAAGTTCAGGGACTGCTGTGAAGAGAACACACAAGGAGAGGGCGGAACATGGAGGGCGGGGCAGTGTAACATGACGGCGGGAAGACCGTGTCAGCGTGGAAAACACGGCGGGTACAGTTATGGCAGGAGCCCGCCAACACCTAAAAAGGGACATGTCCCTCTCCTCCCAAATTCAACTGATGGCCCAGACATTTGCAAATCACTCCATGCCCCAGATGAGGTGATCTCACGCTGACCACCCAAAATGGCTCACCTCAGGTTTCTCTGAGGGGCACCCCTGCTTTCTCCTCCTCTCCCTGTGAGCTCTTCCGGGGCATTCATGTTCCCATGGCCACTGTGAGATCCCAAATGGCATCACAAGTCAATATATCACATAACATCTGTAGGAATTATAAGGACAAAATAGAATTAACTAGTGTACTGGGAGTTTTTAACAGATCGATTTCAATATACATTTTTAAAAGATTGAGTACATAAACGTGACGATCTAACAGATCTAAATAATATGTAATCAGTTCTTGGTTCAGAAGCATTCACATTACTTTTTGCTGTTTATTTCAAAATAGTGCTTTACAGAGAAAAGAAATCATTCTCTTCATTACAAAGAGAAAATGAAATGCTAATTCTAAGTCTTTACCTTAATACTTACCTCTTAGTTAAACCTTCCTGTGACATCCCTTGGAGAAAAAATAAAACAATAGCCCAGTCATTTTCCAGTAAAATCTATGGAGGGAGGCGGTAAAATTTAATAAGTTGCACAGTCCCTGAGACTGAATCAATTGTATATGGATCCAGCCCTGTCACTAACAGTGTAACTATTATGACCTCTCTCTAGCTCCTTCTTCTTTAAGTGGGGAAGTTACATTCTTGGCCTCAAAAGCATTATGGAGTCAATGAATGGACATTTAGAGTAGGTATTAGTTATTACATAACACATAAAATTTAAATCTGTCACTGGGATAATTGAAATGTTTATTCCCTCTGTGGAATATGTCATGGATAAAAGGCAAACATATTCCTTCTAAATTCATACTGTTTTACACATAAAATGTTTATGAGAGTGTCAACAAGTAGTAAATGCACAATGTTATTTATTAGTACTATCACTGCATAATCTGGGGCTTAAAAACATTAATTAAAGAAGCAATTCAAAGGAATAAATGATTAGTTTGAAGGAATTATAACTTTCAGATCGTAAGTCAAGTAAGGTAGCATCCACAGAAAATAGAAAAAGCCTTACACTCAAAAAATTACACAGAATATTTATCTATATTACTCAGGAGCTTTAAAGCACAGACAAGAGAAAGCACAATTCAGTCTGGCTTGAGCAATTAAAACAAGTAACTGGAGTTTCCAAGAGTCAATACAGATTCAGAACCAGTTGGCCCAGGGACTCTCCAATGTCATGAGTTCTGAGTTCTTTATGACATAACATTAGGTCCAGCTCTTCTTCATGACTGCGGCTTGGTTGCCTGCAAAAAATCAGACTACATGCTTCTTTCTCTATGCTTGCTTAGAGGAGGTCCCACTATTCCAGCAAATGTTTCTGTATCTTGGCTACGGCAAAAAAGTGGTGTGACTCCTCAAAGCCAACCTAGTGCCCATGCCAAGAACTGGAATGGAGCCTCAGTTTCTTCCCAAATGGTCAAAGAAAAGGAGAAAAGTTGGAGAGAGAAAGTAGACAATAATAAACGTTGAATTGTTAACTTCTGAGTCTGCTGTTTCTGTGAGTGGGATTTTCAGGACACAAACACCGGACACTCCACTGACTACCCACTACACACACCCTTCCATCCCTCCAGTCAAATCTGTCCCTCACAAGTGGGCTGGTTTTGCCTGAAAGGTTGTTAGCAAGCTATTCTACCAGAAACCATTTGCCAATCTAATTAAATATACAGAGGAATTTAAATTCTTGTTAAATTAAAAACATCTTGACTTCTTATATGAGCTCTTTCAATCAAGTGTTTCAGTGCTGGGCCCATGAATGTCCAGGTTGATAGTTTCACTAGGCTCAGATGGAGCTGTGGTCCAGAAGACCACAGACCAGCTGTGCCCGGGATTGAGCCTGGTCGTGCTGCACCCTTCACACTTCCTCAGATTAGCCATCCTGATTTCACAAGTTACACAATTTCCTACATTCATCCAAAATTCTGACAAAGCATTTTTTTCAAGTCTGGTTTATTTCCAAAGGTGAAAAAGTCTCCATTATAAAATATTACAATGTCTCAACAAAAGTAAACAAGGGAGAATTAGGTGAAAAATCAGGGAAGTTTATAAAAACCCCTACACAAAACGAAGAATCCCCAAGGGCATTTTGTCTGGTTTAAATTAATAACTTATGCTATGATTAAAACTCCATTTGTATGAATCCTCCAGTTACTCTACATAATGAGAAAGGGCAAAGCGTGACCATGTGAGTTGTATGGTTTGGGGCCTGCCACATTCTTCCATTTGGAATGAGGGCTCTCCCCACTTTACTTGTAGGCTCTGAACTATCAGGACAGAAGCAGGTACCTCCTGGAATCTCATGAACCTTTCACTCCACTTCTAGCCTGGGGTGATAATACTAGACCCTGTACCATTCTTGTTTAAAATTCATAAGAGCAATATGCCCCCAAGATAGAAATAAGGAGCTGAAGATAAAATGATATATTTCTTAACTGGTTTAAAGCAGAAACACTCAGAGAAATAGGATTTAGAGAAAATGTTAATTTAACCCTTTAAGTATTTACTATCTTGGGAACAATGAAGCGCCATTGTCACATCTGTTTAGTGGCAGCCATTTACCTTTTCAAGCCATGCACTCAATGGGACACTCAGGGGAGTTTTACGACTTCTCAAATGTGTTTTCTGGCATCCTTTCAAGGGATCACAAAGTTACTTTGTTTCTGCCTTAGTAACATGAATTACTAAAATGAAGAGTGTTAACAGGTTTCCTTTTGTTGAACTATCCTTGCATGGGTTGGACAAATCTCTCCTTCAGGGTCTCACTCTACTCTTTAAAAACATTGTTTTGATTTGTTGACATTTTAACTAAGATTTTTTGCACTCTGTTTATGAATGTGATTTCCTTTACATGCTGTTCTTTTCCTCAGTGTGAGATCAGGATTATGCTTACCATTTAAGAAAAAAAAAAAAGATGAGGACTGGTTCTTTTTTCTTTTATGCTGTGCTCTGGAACAATTTAAATAACAGAAAATTTCAGTTCATTGAAAGATATATTTGTGTGTGTGTGTGTGTGTGTGTGTGTGACCACCTTCTCAATTTCTTACATTGTTATTGGGATTTTTTGGTTTTTTTTTCCAAAAACCTATAGTTGTCCAGAATTTGTCCTCTCTATACTGTTCAAATAAATGTATAAATGATTTTTAAATTATCTTACATTTTATAAGCCGCACTGAGATTGTCATTGTTCAGTCCCAATAATGTCTCCCCTTTTTCTCTTGACTAGTGGCCAGAGGTTGATTTATTTTGACATTTTCAAAGAATCACCTTTTTTTCTTTTATTTGTCATTCTTCATTAATTTTGGGTTTTTTTAGTATCCTTCTTAAAATACATTTAAAGCAGGAACACTCTTTTTAGCTGCATTAGATACAATATGTCATATTGTTTATAATATTCATTCCAAAAAAGTCTGTATATTCTAATTGATATTCTCCATATCTAAGAGTTGTTTAGAACAGTGATTTAGTTCTTTTGGTCTTGTTTCTATTTTCAAAGTGGATTCATGTGGTAAAACTCTTTTTGTAGTTATTGCCTTTGGAAGTTATAGAAAATATGTTTTTCTATTTTTGTAAGAATCACCATATGATTTCCAGGAGTGTTAGAAAAGAACATATATCTTATTTATTTAATATTATAGTAAACCAATTATTTTGGTTGTACTGTACAAATCATCTAAATTCTTATACATTTGTTGTCACTATTCAAGCAATTTTTGATAAATGTGAAAAACACAGATGATAAAGGCATCTTAGTGGGCTTTTTCACTTTTTGCAACATGAAGATTGACGCTAATATTATGAAAATACAACAAAATAAAATAAGGAAATATATGTATGGATAAAAGAACAGAAAATTGCTTAGGTATTTAATTAAGCAAATAAAGCAAACTGTTTATTTCAGGCAAGATGATGTGCTACAGGTATTCACTGTGTAATTCTTTCAACTTTTCTGTTAAAATAGTTTCATAATAAAATATTCAAAAGAAACAAATTTTATTTTTTAGAAACACATTTTTAAAACTAATTTCATGGGTGTGTACTCTAATACTACCTAGCTTATTAAACTAGATTAACTTCATCACCCACAGATATTTATGAAATGAAGTTAATACAAAAAAAGGGGCCGGGGGGAGTGGGCCAAACTAGTCTTGCACATAAATCCTTAAATTTGTATCTAGCTGGAATTACAGCAGCTTACATGTTAAATATTTACACTGTATCAGAACACATCTTATCTTATTTTACCTTCATAACAGCTCCATCAAGTAATAATTTATATCACCATTTTATCAGTGAGGAAACTGAGACTCATCAATGTGAAAGGAATGTCCTGAGTCTAGGATTTTCCCCTATCAGCAACAGAGCCAGGATTTACACTCAACTCCCCATCACTCTAAGAGTAACACCCTTTAGCCTGCTCTGTATATCTTCCGTGTCATTACAGCAGCCACTAACACAAGTGTCTGCTGAGCCCGTGGAATGGAATAAGTCTGAATTGAGACATGCTCTAAGTATAAAAGGCATGCTAGATTTCTAAGACTTGGAACAGAAAAAGTAAAATATTGTTGATAATTTTTAACATATGGTTGAAATAATATGTTTCATATATCGGGTTAAATAAAATATTTTTAAAATTAATTGCTCTACTACTAGAAAAAATTTAATTACCTATGTAGGGCATATTCAATTGCTACTAAACAGTGCTCTGATCTACACCTGTTTGTCTATGAAATCTGTTGCCGGATGCTTCTTTCTTCTGATCTGAATCCATAGATTCCTTGCCACACACAAAAAAACAAAAACAAAAACAAAAACAAAAAACCACTAAGAACCTTGAGGGAAGTGGTGAAAAGAATCACATCAGGAGTTCATTGTTCTAACCTGAACTTCAAGGAAGAGGGAAGGTGTTTTGGTATGACGTACTACGAAAGCATGCTTGGGTGACATGCAGGCCCTTATGAGCTATGTTTTAGATACAGGAATTCTCCTGTGAAGATTAAATAGACCAGCATACCTGAGGTGTCTCCTAGAGAACAAAGTGTTGTCCAAGCCAGGGACCTTGTTGGTTCCTTAGTACCTACTGCCCACGAGTTACTCTAGTCTGGGCTGGACTAACAGACACTCGACTGTTTGGTGTCACGGACTTTCACTCCCTGCTCATCATAAACTCCACTATACTCAAGTGTGAAAGGAGGTAAGAGTAGAACCCCAGAGCACCAAAGATAAGGTAATATCTCCACTGATACACCTTATCCCTCAGCTCCAAAGCCCCACAGAACCCCCATCTCAGAAATTTGAACTCACACTGGGGCCAAGATTGGAATGGAGGACATGTGAAGGGAAGTAACAGTCTTAGGTATATCGGTGCCAGATTGTGAATTTCATTGGAGTCTGTCCTAAAGGAAATGGGAAACCACTGAAGGTACAGTAAAGGGAGGCAAATTAACATCAGGTTGGCAAGAGGGACAGTATCATGAAATTTAATTGAAAAAGGCTGAAAAGCTTGCCTGTTTTCCAGGAGTAAATGCCAAATGTGACACCGTAGCAAGATGGGAGACTGCCTCAGACCGCCAGAAAGGGGCTCCAGCGAGACTTCTAAATCCTTCCTCTAGATGTTGAATTTCACTACAAACCCACTTCTAACTCCTTTCCGTTTCTGAAATTCCCTTACTATGTCATACTATAACATTGTGGTTATTTTTTGTTTATATTTCTGAAAAGGAATAAGTGCTAGAATATTTACCAATTACATGTAAACCATAGTCTCTATGCATCCAGCGTGAGCTTATTCTAATAACAATAACCATAAATAGGCACAATAAATATTTCCACCCCAAATATCCTAGCTACATCCACTGCTATATAGAAAATAATACTACTTCTATTTTATGTGCCCAATTCAATGAAATTGCTCAAAATATTGCAGCTGTCATGCTAAGATGGAGGGTTTTTATGAAATACAACAGCTAAGTGGAACAGTGGCATATATCCTCTGACCCAGTACTTGAAATCACCCCACCAACTTGCCAAGGCTTGTTTCTAGTCTTGCAGGTTGTCATTTTTATCATAATTTACTCACTGACACATGCAAGATGGGTGCACTTATTTAATGTGAGGAATTTTGCTGGTACATTTCATGCATGACTTTCTAACACACTCTGCAAAGTGGGTATTGGTGGACCTTCACTACACGAGTAGGAAAACTCCAGTTCAAAGACCTTTGTCCCCACCTTATCATGGCATGTCTCATAGTCTCAGACATAGTGCTCTTTCTAGGACCTGTGCCACTTCTTTATACTCCACATGGATACATAAGCATCACCCTGTCCTCACCCTGAATTCTTTAAGGATAAAATCTTAAACCATTCTCCATGGTTCTGAAGCCTCTTTCCATCCCAGTCACCTCCCAGTGAGTTTTACCCAACCCCCACCCAAATTTCTATTACTAGTGATTTAATGGCATCCACTCCATTTCTTTATCCAATTTATTGACAAGAACAAGAAGCAGAAGGCAGCACAGCATGCGTATTTGGCTATGCAATCTGGAATTTCTAAGTTCCAGGACCAGTTCTACTACCTACTAAACTGCTGAATTTAGAATCAAAACAATGAAAATGACTGGGCCTCTGTTTCCCCATTTTAAATAGAAAATTGTGTATCCTCCCAAAAATGTGAGAAAACAGGGATGGTGCAGCTAAAGAAAAGACCGAATCAGGCAGAGGCAGGAAGCAACTTTATCTAGAGAGAAAAGTTCAGCATGGCGGGCTCTGCCGGCAAGGTGGGACAATGCAGCAGTAAAAGCACAGACTGTGATGCCACAGACCTGGGGTTTAGTCCATGGGCTGCCTGGTTTCCTCCTCTGTTTAACAAGGGGAGTAAGAGTATCTATGTCAGGTAAAGAAGCTGCCTCAGGGATCTTGACAAGGAGTTAACACAACACCGCAACCTTTTTGAGAGAATGTCAGTGGAGCAAGCACCCTTGGTTCCAACACAGTGTTCAGCGCAGGCTTGCTTCTCAAGGAGTCATTTATTCATTCACTGAACACTTGGTGACTTTCTATGCCAGACATTATTCTAAGCACTTGGGGGTACGTCAATGAATAAAATATGTCTTCACAAAGTTTAAATCCTACTAAGAATACGTAGTAAATAATAAATAAGCAAATCATATAGTGTGTCAGATAGAATAAGCCCTATGGTGTAAGAAAGAGCAGCCCAAAGGGAGCAGGAAGGCAGACTGTGATATTAAGGAGAGTCAGGTTAGACCTGTGGAGAAATGACAGCTTAAGAAAAACTCCAAGAAGAATATGGAGGGGAGAAATAGTCCAGAAGAGGTACCTGGCAGTGTGAATGTTGTCAACAGAGTCCTGCATGGTGCCCAGAGGAACAGCAAATTGGCGCCAGGGGAAGACTGGATGAGGGAGGAGGAAAGAGAGAGGTTAGAGCAACACAGGGGCCAGTCAGTAGAAGACTGATGGGCGGCGGGAAGTATTTTAACCTCTGTTCTCAGTGACTTGAGAAGTATTGTGGGATTTTGAAAAGAGGGCCATGAACTCTCTGATAGTTTAAAAGGATCATTCCAATCACTCTGTTGAGAGGAAACTAAGAGACTAAGGGTAAAGCAGGGAAATCTATTAAAAGCTCTTACAGTAATCCTTAGGAACCAGGTGGGAGCTTCTTGGACCAAATGACAGGAAGACGGAGCTAAGTAGCTGGATTCTGGACATCTTTTTTTGCATTGTTTTTCTTTTTGTACTGTAGTAAAACACACATTACATAAAATCACCATCTTATCCACTTTTAAATGTATAGTTCAATGGCATAAATATATTCACATTCATATTTCACACGATGCAACCATCACCACTGTCCATTCCTGCAATCGTTTTCATCTTGTCAAACTGGGACTTGGAGAACTTTTGAAAGTAGAGCCAGCCAGGCATCGCAATCGATGGTAGAGCCTATGATCAAATGGCTGTGCTCAGCGTCAGACAGCACAGGCACATCATTTTTGATCAGAATGTGGTCCAGGAAGTCAGCCATTTGGTTGTGAAATTACTTTTCTCTTTTGAAATTATTTCTATAGAAAACAAGACTTCAGAGGCAGGGGCTGCAAACTTAGGTTTTCAGAGTATAGCAACCTCTTCTCTAAGTACAAAGTCCCCCTATTATCCAGCAGTCAGGGGGGATTTCCCTTGCATATTGCTGGAAGTTGGCTGGGGTTTTGAACTGGGTTAGGACGTCATCTCAGTTGTCACCCAAGTAATCTGAAAAGCTGGACATACTCTGTAGGTTCAGGGGTCATCTCTGCTGCGTGCACAAACAGGGGTGCTGAAGCAAAAGCATGTCTATGACAAGAGCTGCAGTGAATGGAGTCAGGCCTGAGGCTGAAGGGAGGCTGTTTGCCCCAAGGCACTGCCCTCTGGATGTGGTGCTATGACCTGGAATAAGAAAGCCCATAACTACCACCTCCCAGGTTCTCAAGGACCCAACATTCATCAGCAGCTAATTAACCCAGGAGTTGGCCACATTTTACTATAAAGGCCCAGATTTTAGGTTGCGTGGCCACCAGCGTTTGGCATGCCTTCTCAGCTCTGTGACAGGGCAGAAGCAGCCACAGTCAATTGTAAATGAATGAGCAAGATTGTGTCCAACAAACCTTATTTATAAACTTTGAAATTTAATATGTTTTCACATATTGTGAAATATTTTGTTTTGATTTTTTTCCCCGCAACCATTTAAAATTGTAAAACTCATTTGTAACTTGTTGGTCAAATCCAGCAGGGGCTGGATTCAATCAGTGTTTGACGGCCTGGTACTAACCCACGCGTCTTAGGACACTCATGGCTACTAGGGTGTTTCCAACATCTGGTTCTCACCATGGGGGGTTTGGGGGGTTCCAACTGCGCAGGATAAAAGAGATGCCCTGCACCTTGCTCCCACAAAAGCAGTCTGACTGGGCACAGCTTCAGGACTTACTCACGGTGGAGTGGTTGTCTCTCAGGTCCAGGCAGTCTTCACCGCTGTGGCAGTCAAATGTGCTTCCAGGGCAGCTGCGAACAGCTCTCTAAGGTGCAGAAGCTAGAACAAAGCTCTTCATGACACTTTCCTGCCATCTACTGGCTAATTGTTACACCAGAATTTGAACGGGGTTCCCTTGGAGTTTTGTCAGACACCATTTGTTCAATTGAAGCAGTGGCCTTGCCTTGGTTTGGGAAAATCAGACTGGGAAGCAAATGACTCAAAAGAGTCCCAGAAGATGTCACGTGAATCACACCAAGATCTCTCTTCCATAACTTTCTAGAATTTGGGGAAGGGGGTATAGAGGGAATGGAAGGAATAGCCTGACTGTTCTTTTCCAGTCTGAGGGTAGGCTGCCTTTGTCTCTGTGCTGCAGGAGCTATGCACATAGACATGCTTTCTACATTGGTGGGGGCCCCCTAGACTGGTCCCAACTCCTGGAGAAACAGAGAAGGGGAAAGGCCACCAGCACCTCACATGCACGGCAGCCCTTGCAAGGGGCAGTTGGGCCACACAGCACTGTTCTTCTATTAATCCTAAAGGCCTCCGAGCTGAAAGCAGGAGAACCTGAGTGAGGCTCAGCTTTTCCATGAACTCTGTGACCTTCAGTCAGCACTGGGACTCCTCTTGCCTCAGTTTCTCTGTCCCTTCCATGAGAATACCCCTCCTGGACATTGTTATCTCATAGCAGTTACATGATCGTGGGATGAACACCCATGGCAGAGCACTATCCTGGAATGTGCATTCTTGTACCTGAAAGGCTGGAGTGAGACCAGAAGGTGAAGTACAAGGGCCGGTTCTCTGCATGTGAAGGGTAAGAAAAATACCACAGAACATTCAAAGATAGTCCACAGCATGGCTCCAGGAATTCAGCACATAGCAATGAATTCCCAGGTGTCAAAAGAAAAGGGAAAAGAGTCAGACACTGGGACCAAGGGGTAATTGAAAAGACTACAAGACCACCACCTCTAATTTCAAATGAAAACTCTCATCCCCAGGCCAGGCTCCATTCACCATTACAGGAGCAGAAAGAAAAAAACAGGGGAGGATCTGTTTTGCCCTGCCTCCCAGTCTTCTGGAAATTTCCAGCATTCACAAGAGGGAGAGAATGAAGGTCAAGAGTCCCCACAGCAAAACAGGTGTGGGCACAATGAAGGCTTGGGAAGTCAAGATGCAGGTCTGCTGGAACTCGGGGGCCCTGTGTCAGGCCTGGGGTGAGGGGTGTGCATAAAATGCAAACATCAGACCCAGATCTCCTAACAAAACTGCCCAAGAAAGGCCAACGGATCCCAGTGTTATGACAGCTGCACTGGGGCAGGCCAGCACTGAGGACTCCTGTGTGGGGACAATGGGTCCTTTGTGGGGCTAGGGAGGGGGAGTGTGAGGAGGCAGCACCCCCAGGACCCCAGAAATGGAACACTGCATGGGAAGGGCTGAGAACTATGGCCCACCCAAACTTGAGTCCACCATGGACTGACAAGGACCTTGATTAACTTTTAAAAACTCCCTCCATGTCCTCCACGTAGAATGAGTGAACTTCATGCTGAAGCATCTGTCTGGGAGCACAGGGTTTCTCTGAGCCTGGCATGCTGTAGATTCTGCCTCCTTAAAGTGCAGAAGGGCAACTGGCATGATATACCCGGTACACAACACACAGGCCGATGTGTGATCCACTCTGGCCTGAATCAGGAAGGCAGGAAATCCCACCAGCTCACCCGTCAGCACTTCCAACAACCAGCTCAGGAGGTTCAAGAGCAGCAACCCCAGCCTCTCCTCCTCACCTCCTGTCCTGCTGCTCCCATCTCTCTCTCACTACCCTTCACTGAGTCAGGGCCTCAGAACACAGTGTCCCTCAACCACATGCAGGACTGACGCTGAGGAGTACACGCGGGGCCCTGAACAAACCCTCCCCACCCTAGCACCTACCACACACCTGAGTCCAGATTGTGACACTGGAAGCTTCCTAAAGACCCAAGAATAAGCCTAGGGAAGTAGAACAGAAAATATCTTAAAAGTAGACCCCATAGGGCCTCCCTGGTGGCGCAGCGGTTAAGCGCTGCACTGTGGAGCTGTCAGCAGCGGCGACGACGTGAGTTCGACGCCCGGCCAGGGAGAATCCCACATGGCGCGGCAGACCTCTCCTGCCTCGCCCGCTGCTCCCCTCAGCAGTGTATTTCTGATCTGCCTGTTCTGCTCCCTGTTCTGGCTCTGGTGAACCCTCTCGCCGCCCCACACCTCTGGCCTGTACCCCAGCTTGTATGTATAAATAAAAAACAAATCTTTAAAAAAAAAAAGTAGACCCCATATCTGCCCTAGAGGACCCTAATTGAGTCATTGGATACCCCACTCAGGACATCTTCCTGGAGGCCAGTGGCTATTTCTTAATTTGTTCAGAACTCAAAAATTCAGAGATTTATTTATTGGCTCTGCTCAGAGACCCCAACACTTCCCAAGCTCCATGTCCTTCCCTAAGACTCACCATTTCCCAGGATGATTTACAACAAAAGTTCATCCCCTTCAAGAGAAAACCCCTCCACTCAGGGTCAGTCATGTGAGGCACAGAGGCTGACATGCAGACATGGACGCGAACCAGCCTGCGTGCCACACTCTCTGAAGTGCTTCTACTGGGCAAGGGTCTATCTCTCGCTCCCCGCCACAGTTAGGCACAGACACCCTGATGCTTTGGGGAAAGGGGCACACTGTGAGGTCAGAAAATAAAGAAGATGCTTCCTTGGTTTCTCATTGCAAAAAGTACCATCCAAGGTGAGGTCAAAGATGGGAAAGGCAATGAAGCAAAAAGATACAAAGGCGTGTTATCCACCATCACTACCTTCCTCCTCCACAGCACATCGATCCATGTCCAGTGAGGAGTGAAGGATGTATCTTTTTCATATAGACAAAGAGTATATACGATCTAGTGTGTGTCTGTCTGTGTGTGTATCTGTGTGTCTGCATGCACACCTATTGACATGTGTGTCTATGTGTGCCTGGGTGTATACGTCTGGGTGTGTGCACATACATCCTCCAACCTGGGCAGGGAAAGGAAGTGCTGGGAGTGA